>MDYQ01000114.1:0-87303 GCA_003024175.1 Planoprotostelium fungivorum
ACAATCAACAGACTCAACCAACATGATGCTGGGAGCTACCTATCAGAATGCAGTGAAATATCGGGTCTTTTTACCTGGAAATGCCACTAACAGTATGTTTATTACTGATGGAGACGGACCCGGTACTCACCCACAGTGGAACTATGGATACATCTTTACATCTCTCGCTCCTTACTGGCTCAACCAACCTGACATGTACACTAACGGTTGTGAGTGTAAGATCTCATACGGTTATTGTGCTTGTCATCAGTTGCCTGGGTTAGTTTCTACTCTCTGGATCGCACCAGTGAGTCATCCATCATTTCGTTGTAAAACACATACGATCCATTCACAAACGCACATTGTATCATGTTGATATCGAGTAGGTTTCGAGTGATTCTACGACTTCTTCAGTGGACAATAACGTTTATCACAACTACACAAAGCAGGGAGTTATCCTCCGTCCACTGTTCGCGAACAACTCTCCAGCCTCTCACATCTTTGGTGCGTACAACCATTGCTATATCATTTCCTCATTCAGACTGCAGCTCCACTCACGAATCCCGATAATAATCTTGTCAACGCTGGCAAGATTCCAGGGCAATCTGTGTGGTCTGTTCAATTTACTGACAGCAACGGTATGCATGTCAACACCCCCGCCAACACATCTCTCTATTTCAGGGACAACAGAGTGGGCACTTGGGTCATTGTGGCCATACCTTACCCAGCTGGCACTACTTTCGTTATCAGTCAGTCTGACAGGTATATATAACACATGACAGGCAGTTGACATGTCCAGATTGTACAATGTGAAGAAACCTGTGTATTTCACGCAAGTCTTCTCTTTCAGCGATTTGGGACTGTACAAATATTTTTGGGACAGCAAGGACAACAACTTGTGGATCGTTTTCACCGATGACTACGCCGATTACGTTCCTGGTCTCAACAATTTTGGAGTTAAAGTAGGAAACACAGATAACGACCCTATGCAGGTGAGACACCATATGTGAGATGTCTTGAAAGCTCATCGTTGCAGATTGTAGCCACCTTTGCTTCTGGATACAAACAGCTGCCTTTCACGTTGCCTCAATATCCAATCAACACCCCCAAATCCGTCGCTGGTCATTCTTTCTGGAATTATCTCAACGTGAGCCCCATCTACAACGTTGTAAATGGATTGAATTCAACAGTCTCTCAACAGTTCCGATTACCACAGTGGTAGAGTACTGGCACAGCTGTTTCCCTTCTACATGGGAGGAGGACCCTCACTTGCTTATCAGATCCATCATAGTTGGGGTCTCGGTACCAACGTATGTATATCTATAGATAGTCTGCACATCTGACATCATATAGATGGTCTTCCGCATGAAGACATCTGACAAGACTGTTGTATGGGATGTACCTGTCAGTCAGCACAATTCGCCCAATCTACAATCGATTTCTTTCGACTTTTACAATCTGCTCGTCAACGCGAAAGTCGAATCCGCTCTCTATCAGAACGGTCAATTGGTGAAACATCTCACAGGACATCCCACGAGACATATCAACTAACCGTGACAGGTCTCGACCGGAGGGTTCAATCTGCCCAACAATGTACCGAGGGCCGTGGCTTACGAGGGAGCTGTCTGCGCGCCCACAACTTATTCGACTCAAATCGTCTATGATGACCAACTTTCTACAATCACAAACAAGTACTCACTGAATGGCTTCGTCAACACAGCGTCGAACCTGTCCAAGTGTAACAATTCAGTCTTGATGGCAAATACTGCTGGCTATGCCAGATTGACGTTTTCCAAGGCTGAGATCCCCTCCATCTACAAATCGGTCGAATTCTTCGTGAGGTCAGTGAGCGGCAACCCTACCGTATTCTTCCAGGCCAAATATCCTTCTAATGCATTTTCGCCATCTGTGAGTTCCCAGCGAAATTTCACCAATTGACCTCGCTAGATTACGATCAATGAGACGAACAGCTACAACTGGGTGGTTACTCCTTACGGCTGGAATTTTGGTAAGAATTTCATCTGTTGAAAACGTACAAATCACATTCGAAAATTATTTCACGTGAAAAAAGCTGACATACCTAGTTCGCATTCCCATCTCTTTGATTGGATATAACATCACAGACATGCTTTTCAGCACTTATCCACCTTCATCTACTTTCATGGTCGACCAGATCCGCTTCTCTACATCGACAGATGCCCCCGTGTTGCCTGTCTTCAACCAATCATTGTACACACTCAACAACGCTTCCCTCATTTCCAATGTTGCGGATGGAACTGTTGCCGACGGAACTGTTGCAGATGGAACTACTAGAACATTGGCAAGCGAAGTTGTGAATCCCAGCATCAGTATGGGAGTACAACTGGCTGTGTCCCTCTTGTTGATAATCGCCTTGTTTATCTAGACAATAAATGCAGTCACACTTTCGTTGTCAAGCTTATTTCGGTTCTTGCATCTCTACCTCCTCCGATATGATTTATGTATCTCTTCGAATACAATATCGCGATGAATGCATTGCAAGATTACAACGGAAAAGGATGAGGAGGCATACAGATCTCATCACAAAGCGACAACGTATCCATAAGTGATTCGATCTTCTCATTCAACGAGGTGATGCAGTCCCACATCAATCGATGATCTACATCCATAATGCTCGATACGTGCACTATCTCGAGTGGCACGGTTACCCAGGTTCAACTGCACAGTGATAGTTTCTCACACAACAACGGACCACAAGGAGGAGCCATCTCTTCCACCGGACAGAGAAAATACGACCATCAAGACAACAATGCTTCTGGAAATGTGAGTGAGAGCACCACCGTTCAAATTCGCCTATATGGATGGTGCGATTGACGCGATTTGATAGGAGGAATGTATATTCACAGTGGGTACGGAAAGGCACAATGGAGAGACAGTGTCATGATGAGCAATACTGCGGGTAATCATGGAGGCGGCTGTCAGATGACCAACAGTGACGTCACTCTGACGGACGTGCAGTGGATTAACAATTATGCCGCGGTACAAGGAGGTGATGAGAGATAACCGCTCGATGTCTCTCCTCTCTCTACAGCCATCGACTTCATCATCCAGAGAAACACATCCAAGAGAAGCGCAACTTTGTCATCAAATCACACGAGAAATCAAGGACTTGTCACTCTGAACAAACTCGCCCAGTTGATGATCTGTGAGTCAGACGGTTCATATCGTCATTTCGACATTCATCGACACAAATTAAGTGTGCTGGACGACGCAACCTCTCGGCAGGCCAGCAAATATACCACCGTACAAATGTTTCAAGAAAACCATTCTGCTTCCTTCAACCTAATCTCACACCGCTCGAACGATGGGCAAAGTAAAGATGGATTTCATCGCAGATGTCAGCACGTGCACAAAGTACTACGCAACTGTATGTATATCGGAGAGATCCTCCGCTTGGTGAAATCCCAAGAAGATCATCGCGGATTGACCCAAGCATCTCTTGGAACAGCTTCTTTCAGGGGATGCGTTCGATCATATTTCAATGCATGTACAATAATCATTCTGAAAAGACTACGGTGATACGAGAGCACTTTCCGCTTCTCTGTGGTTTTACGGCCTTGACATGTTGTGTTGTAGATAAATGCCAAACATTCAATTTGAAACGGACCACACAAGAGATCGACGGGATGGAGGAGGAAGATGAAAAAGAGCTTGAGAAGTACATCTTACAACAATTTACGTGGGATAAACTTCCCAGTGCAGTGAGAAAGAGACTGGAGAACTCGAGAGAAGTCTGGAAGGAGAAGGTGCAGGTATTGACGAGACTATCTCTGACGACGATAGGTCACCAAATATTCGATCAAACATCAGCTGAGATGGAAGACAAACATAGTCAAGCAGATGTACCCCGATGAGAAGGCGTACTACCAACAGATTTTAAAGATCAGTCGGACTCACTTTATGGTGATTGACCTTCTTAAACCTAATTAATGGTTTTACAGTTATATCCGTATCATCTGGCAGACGTTATGACAAAGACCATGAGGATGACCCCTTTCCGTTTCTATTTAGAAATGATGGAAGATGTGATGAGAGGCGGTGGGTGTTGTCGTGTGGCATCTCCATTGATTTCATCCAGAACACTCATACGACCGTCTTCCCAATTTCACGGCAACAGATTGTGAGTCGATCAATGAAGTAGAATTGATGGCGTGTCAGGCGTGAGACTGTTAGGCATCGGTAGAAATGAATACATAGACAACATGAACCGCTGTCGTTCGAGAGTGAGATGAAAATCATGTGAGAGCTGACAGAGAAAGGGGTGGTTGTGGAAGATGAAGAGGAATGCCTTCAAAGAATGTCTTCCGACACATCCTGTGGAGATCGAGATCGAATACTGGTGGATGTGCGTTCGTTCATCTTCGCCCGAAGAAGATCTAAGAGTGAACCACATCCTGTCATCATTTATCAATCCATCCTTTCATCGTCATAACCTATCATTTCTCATTATGATATGTACTGAATGTATCTCACCCTGAATAGAGTATGACCGAGATGGAACGTAGCGTTCTGGCTCTCTTAGATGTGGGCCCTCGCCAAGCGGGCACGTTGGACCGTAACAGCGTCCACTCTTTGTATACGAAGGGTTCCATCTATCTGGATGTGCCCATCGGTGATGATGACTACATCTCGGGTGAGATCATCATCATCAACTTCTCACGTTATCTCTTCTCCTCTTCATTTGCTCACGTTCATCAGTTCCTCCCCTGGAGAATTTCGTCATGAATCGGGTCAGCGGTGATTACTTTGAAAATCTCTTGTATAAGATCTTCGTTTCGTTGGACGAGAGGACATCTGTGAAGGAGTTATCGTCCATCTTAGACGTCGATTTAGAGATGGCCAAGGTGTTCTTCGTTTGCAGCTTCCCGTCTGACGCATTCACAGCAAGCGGTCTCTCTGTACTGCAGGTTGGCATTCGCAAAGAAGAAGACCGTGGAGCCACTACTCGTTTATGTGAGAGACAGATATTGATCGGATGAGATGTAATGGAGACAGGGAGAAGACGAGATGGTAGGAATAAGAACTCAGTGGCATTCCACTTGGTTGTTGATGGCGAAGACTCAGAGTTCATCGTGAGGATTGTGTAGAGATGTATCTCTGAATCTTTCAGTTCTCTCTTTGACAATGAATCCTCCCAGACAAGTGATTCGCTATCTTCATCAGTACAAACACCCAAGGTACCTCATCGTCTTCATCTCTGATTAACCCTTTGATTCAGATGGACAGCCCCACGATAGCCAAGCAATTCAGTGAGAGGAGAAGGAAGAGGAAGTCTTTGACTCTACTACAGCAGCCTATCGAACGGACAGTTCACAACAACTGCCGCACAAGAAGAGGATCGGCTTCATATTCGACTACACGTTGACTGCCCTTCTCATGATGGGCAACTTGGGAAGTGGTTTGAAGATGCACGCCGTAACCATGTACGAGGTGATGTCATTCATCTCCTCCTCCCTTTCTCATTCGATCAGGTGGGAAAATTATCTGAGGAGTCACTGGAAGAGTTCCTGCAAGAGTTAGACAAGGTGAGAAGATGAACAAGGAGTGAGAGTGAAGAGTGCAGGTGTCCGACGTGGCAGAAGGAGAGGCACAGAGATATCACGATCACGCCATCGCTCTCAGAGAAACCATTTACTTCCTTAGGAAGAAGATCAACAGCGACGATCGCTTCGGAGGTGTAGATCTACTGCGATCAGAGAGATTGGCCAGTTTAGATCCGAACACGAGGGAGAGGGTAGATCTCTTCGTCACGTTCATCTCGCTGAATTCACACAGATTCTCTATCAAAATTACGAGATGCTTATTTCGATGGCTCCTATCTCGAACGAGAGTGAAGTCATCACTTCTACAACACCCAGGCACTTTGGACCAGCCATTGCAGAGGTGAATGGAAACAGTGCATCTTGCAGAAGCTGACGAAGACAGTTCAATTCGATGTGGATGAGACTGTACTTGTATCACTGTGCTGGAGATGGACCTCCGTGTCAGATGTTGACGAGAGGAGCCAGAGTCAGAGTCTTGCCCGAAGAGCTCCGAGTGTGCAGTTACCTCAGGATGTTCTCTTGGACTCACGACAGCATCATATCTCCCATCTCGGGTGTGTTACAGATCTTAAACGAGCACTTGTTAGACTGTCCGGTCATGATCCAGTACTTTGGAGAGAGTGCAGATACCATGGAGGTGAGTGTCATTATTTTATCTGCAATGATCAATCTACGTGGACTCTCTTAACTCTGTTAGATCTGCGTTCCCTTTCCATTCGATGCCGTGGAAGGTGAGCGTGCAACGTGAGATGTGGACTGAGAAGAGATGAAGGGAAAGTCCCGAGGAGAGAGACGGATTACAATGCGGATAACCTGCACAAACACCCCCTCCTCCAAAAGTTACAAGAGAAGCTGATGCTGGCCCATTCTTTCGGTTACATCAAGATGTTGAGAATCAAAGGGATAGATGGACAGCTCAGATGGGTGCCTGAAGACGTTTACTTTGGCATTCCTCTCAATGATCTGGTTCTGAATCAAAAGGTGAAGAGTTGTTCTATCCTCTCGTTCTCCTCTCATTTTTTGCAGGTGACGGCCAAGATACAGCAATACGATCTGTTCAGCGCAGAGAATATGGACAAGCAATCGGAGGCCGCACGAACGTTATCCATTCGGTTGTTAGACTTTATCACATCACACGTGAATCTACCTCCCAGGCACAACACCCACCCGCTCCACTCCATCATCAAGTGAGACAGATTTAAGCATGTCGAGTGAAGCACTCATTTTGACCTCAGAGCAAACGAGCCCAAAGTGGAGAAGACGGAGGAGATCGAATTCGATTTGGAGACTGTGCCTTATCCTTCGAAGAATCTTAGATTTACGAGGGAGGACGGTTTGACTCAGTGCTAGCCGATGAGATGAACATGCCTGTGATATAAAGTCTCGTCAGCATTTGAAGATCATCTGAGTGCTTCTACCTACTCTATTGAACCAAGATTGAACAGAAGATATGGACCAAGAAATGACACCTTTTTTTGTCTTTGTTTCATCTACAACTATAAGAGTCTCACGAACGGCTCACAGAATAGAAACACCAACATGAGAGTAACCTCTTTCATCATTTTCGCCCTTCTGGCCCTCGTTCTGCTGTCCATCACAGTAGATGCAGTCAAATCTGATAAACTGAAGCGGGAGAGACCTCCTCGCCCTGAGCGCCCGGACTTGGGAGACCGTTACGATAGACCAGAGCGTTTCGGTCCTAGAGACAGAAAGGGTCCAATGGACGACAAGAGCAAGCATATGGCCAAATTATTAGAAGAGAGGAAGAAGGAGACGAGAAAGAGAGCCGAAGAGGCCAGAGCCAGCGGAGATGAGACACTGGCTAAGAACTTGGAGAGAAAGGTGTGTTAAGACTTTTGTGCTGACGAATGCATTAAAACTTCGCAGCTCGAGCATTTGGACAAACAGATGGAGAGACTCAACGACGACAGACGTCCCGGAGCTCCTCACATGCCACCCATCCCCAACGCCGAAGACCTCATCCAACAGAAGATGAGAGAAAGAGAGAAGGCCAGAGAGAAGAGAATCCGCCGTGATGACTTCTAAACGATAAAATACTCAATGTACCTCTCTAAAAGTTACTTTTATTTAGAGATGATGTTTGTGAAGGGTGAGATTCGTGTTTGAGCGCAGTTTCAAAATGTCCAATCATGTGTGATGCTCACCATTTGCTGTCATGTACAGCGAGACATTCGTATCAGAAGCGTTTTACGACGGACAGAGTGTTTGCTTGGTACCAATTTTGTTTGAGAAGCAAGATGTAGTGCTGATTGTGATACCCATCAACATCAGTTCTTTGTCACAACGTAAAACAAAGACATCAGGCGTCTTTCTTCATTTTTAAATCGTTTTTCTGCATCAAGTTCTTCTTAAAGTCTTCCAAAAAGTCGATTCTGGTGTCCATATCGCCAGCATACTCTTTCGCCTTTCTATCTGTCATGTGCTCATCTGCAATTTTCAGCTCGAAGTCCCTCCATCGAATGACTCACAGAACTTATACTTGACCAAAGTGTATTCGATGGTAGCACCCATGAAGAACCCAACACCAAACACCTTTGCCCAGAATGCAGGTGGCTTGTTTAGAACTCTCATGTCTCCCAATCCCATGGCTGCTGCTGATATGTATGATGTGATCTAACAACACGTGACCTCACAAAAAACAAGCGCCAATGACAATTTGTGATGGAGGCGGATGATCTCACGCTGCAACAAGAAGGGTATGGTTATCAAGGGAAAATAGAGGAGATTCGACAGACAGAATTTGGGCGGCTCAAAGGTGTCGATCATCTAATTGATTCTCGTCAATTCATTTGGTCGAACAACACTCATTTGTGATAAGACGTGACATTCTTGGATTATTGTGGAACAGCTCAGTATGGAAAGAGTCAGCTCGACGCAAGTATGAGAGATCTGTCTCAACATCTGTACGGCAACCCACGTATCCTCTTTCTTTTCGACCTATGTTCATATTTCACATAATTCGACTCTAATCCATCGCGATTAACCTTGACCAATCGAAGACAGCTCATCGAGCTCCAGCGGAGAGCTTAGTCACAACCAAGTACAAAAGGTAACCCTCATCTCAAAAGAGCACCCCTGACACCGCCAGATCCGCCACCGCATTTTAGAGTTCTTCCATGCCGACCCTCAACAGTACGCCGTCATCTTCACATCAGGTATCAAATCACCCTCCATCGATCATCATCTCATCCACTCAGGTTGCACTGCCGGTCTCAAGATCGTCGGCGAGTATTTCTCCTGGCATTCGGGAAGACTACTCCTTCACGACGAGAGCCATACTTCCGTCTTGGGCATGAGAGAATACGCTTACCGTGGAGGAGCTCAAGTCAACGTCAGATCGTGTGATCGTCATCATTCGTAATGTTGACCGATCTGTAGGTCTTCGATTCAAAATCCCAACTCATGAGCGAGTTGTCGAAAGGATGTGACGGTCACACCTTGGTCGCTTTTCCTGGTGAGACAAATTTCTCAGGTAAACAGTTGCCACTGCAGTGGATCAACGACATACACGACAGCGATGAGAGGGGGTAAGTCATAGTGCAGTAAAAAATATCTGAGGCCCTTCACAGTAAGACGAAGGTGCTATTGGATGCCGCCGCTCTTTGCAGCCACAGTGTGGTGGACCTGGAGAAATATCCCGCAGATTTCGTCGTGTTATCGTTCTACAAGATCTTTGGTTACCCAACCGGCTGCGGCGCCCTTATTGTCAAGAGAGGTGAGAGAGGGACATCGATCGATGACTCAAGATCCACAGACTCTGCTCGATTATTAGACAAGATTTACTTCGGTGGAGGTACGGTCGCTGCATCGTTGAGCAACGTCAGATTCCACAAGTTCAGAGAGGATATCTCGTCTCGCTTTGAAGATGGATCGATATCATTCCTCTCCATCATCTCTCTGCGGTACGGTTTCGATTTTATCTCACTCAATTTTGGTTCTATCACACAGATTGAGAGGTAATCAAAATTCAACGTTTGTTGGACTGAGAGAACGATAGACACACTTTAGCCTTGGTCAACCACATGTACAGAAGATTGTCCGATCTACAACACGACAACGGTACACCGGTCGTACGATTCTATGGAGACCTACGAATCGAGGGTGGTAAGCTGTCTCAGCAGGGCCCAGTGCTCGCATTCAATCTACAACGAGCCAACGGTGAAGTCGTCGGTTTCAATGAAGTGAACCAGATGGCCACGTTGGAGGACATCCACTTGAGGGTGAGACATTCACCGTAGATTTCATAGAAAACTCAATCTCATCAGACGGGATGCTTCTGTAATCCGGGAGCTTGTCACAAATATCTGGGACTGTCCCACGAGGAAGTCATGGAGAACATCGAGGCGGGTCACGTGTGTTGGGATGACAAGGACATCATCAGAGGAAAGCCAACCGGTGCGATTCGAGTGTCCATAGGTGCACCCACCCTCTTACGAGAAGTCGAGGTGACCAACGAAGACGTGAAGTCGCTGATAGAACGACAGACATTCATCGATTTCGTGGGCAGGCACTTTGTGGAGAGGGCTACCACGGGCGACGTGAACGGAAGTCAGGAGGTCAGATGTGAGACCCTGACGTTATCTGAGATATCAGTGTATCCCATCAAATCTTGCGGTCGTCACGTCGCTAGAGAGTGGCACGTTCATTCGAGAGGTGAACGAATGAATGGAGATGAGGGTGAACGTCCGTAGGGTTATCATACGATCGAGAATGGGTGCTGATCGATGTCACTGGATCTTACCTCAATCAGAAAAAGGTGTGACGCATCGAAATATCGTTCTCAAACGGTGTAGAATCCAAAGATGGCGACAATCAGTCCACACATCGACGAAGAGAGACAGGTATACCATTTATGTCCTCCTCTCGCTGAATCAGACGCAGGTGATGATCGTACGGGCACCAGACATGATGGATCTGGAGATATCATTGACAGACACACCGAAAGAAGAGATCAACTTGAGCGTATGTGGTGACGAGTGAGTAACGAAATTCATCCGATTGGGGTTGACACGAAAAAGCTGCGGGGGGTTCGTTTATCCAAACTCGACGAACCAATGGTTTTCGAGCTATCTAGATACGAACGTTAAATTAGTGAGAACGAGCGAAGAGAAAACAAATCGTTACGCTGGAGACAGAAACAAGAGATCGATCATGAGAAGAGTGAGAGACGACGTCACAATCGTCTCACAGCTCATGGTGATTCAGAATGGATTGCAAGAGAGTGTCATGGATTCACCTTGCCCTCTCATCAACTTCTCCAACGAATCACAGTATCTGATTGTGTGTGAGGCCAGTGTAGAGGTATGACATGTGGACACGTGACGATGACCTCATGACACGTCATAGGATGTAAAGAAGAGGATGGAAGAGAGGGATGTCAGCACGAAGATCAGTGCCGCCACCTTCCGTCCGAATCTGTTGATCTCTGGAGGCTCACCCTTCCAGGAAGACTCGTGGAAGAATCTCGTCATAGGTGACCACGTGTTCGAGGTGAAACCAATCACTAAAGAGATGAAACTGAATGAATCAGATCATCGGACCTTGCAATCGGTGTAAGATGATCTGTATTGATCAGACTGATGGGACGGAGAGTCGAGAGCCATTGTACACTCTCTCCACCTTCAGAAGAGAGAAGGGGAAGATCTATTTTGGGATGCACGCCATTAGGAAGGACTCGTCGGGAGGAGAGAAGAGGTTGCTGTCCAATCGGTCTGTCGTCAGAGTTCTGTGTAAATAGACGTTTCGTTTCGTTTTTTTACTTCTGTACAATAGCGACATCATCAAATGATGTCCGGTACATGGAATCCGTAGGTGGCGGATCTTCTAGAGGGAGACAGACTAGTCCACTGACAGATTCTCGTTCATTCAGGCTTCAGACTGATAAGTTAGTAACGTAGCATGGTAGTCCGTGAAGTCGCCGTCTGTATATCTCATCTGTTGATATTATACCTCTTGGAGTTTGTTTTGCTGATCAGATTTATTCATCATTTGTTTCTTCTCTCATGATCGACAGTTTTTTGTGTCAATAGACGGCGACCAAAAATCCGTACACGATTCAACGATTGGCAATAAAAATATCGAAAATTGTTTCCCGAACTACAACCCGAAAATGGTGACGTCGTGATTTGAATTCAAGCACACCACCACAGAGATGGAGTTGAACACATTCCTCGATCAAGTTCGCATACCCGATAAGAACACGAAGGTTCACAAGACGGAGTGCAGCTTCACTTTTGATACAGCTGTGAGCTGCGGACGATTGATGATTTGGCTGATGTAAGCAGGAATCAAATGATGGACTGTACCTCGACCTCAAGAATTATTACAGTTTCAACAAGGAGTACGCACTGTTGAACTACAAGAAGAATGGACAGAGAGTCTACCTTCACATGAAGAAGATCAAGACCCCAAAACAATCCATGGAGGTAGACAAGGACACCGCAGAGCCTCCGAAGAAAAAGCCAACCGTCCTCGGAATCGGTGCGTCATCCATGTTCATCCTTCACCATCTTTCTAAATCAACTCAGGTGTACCCGGTGGATTCGAAACAGAGGGAAAGGTTGAATATGACGTACAAGAGACGAACACAATCGTCATCCTCCCCGAATTCCACACCTTACCTCTCGACGATCCCAACGTACCGATGAAGATCCAGGAGGCCGTGGCCGCAGCTCTGACTGCTGAGGCACCTGCAACCGTCGAAGCGGCTTTACAGTGGGAAGAGAAGCCTAAACCATCGAAATACGCCAAAGACCTCTTACAATTGAACAATGGAATCAAGACACCTCCAGTGAGTCTGCATGTCACGTTTCACCTTCTGAATGAGTTCGTACAGAGTGGTTGGAAGTGTGCCAAATGCGATTTAACGGAGAACTTGTGGCTGAACTTGACGGACGGTGCGATCAACTGTGGAAGGTACAACTACGGAAGCGGAAAGCCCGGAAACGGACACGCATTGGAGCACTACAAGGAGAATGGCTATCCTCTTGCTGTCAAATTGGGTACCATCACCCCCGATGGAAATGGAGGTGCGATGCATAGATTCGGACGTTTCGACTGAGACCCAACAGACGTCTACTCTTACGCACCCGACGAGGACGATGCAGTGGAGGATCCACAGCTCGCACAACACTTGAAGCACTTTGGAATCAACATCTCGACTCTGGAGAAGGTATGCAATGGAGTGAAGAAGGAGACTGAAGGGATCGACAGACGGAGAAGACGACGGGAGAGATGAATTTGGACTTGAACATGAATTACGAGTGGTCGAGACTCCAGGAGAACGACAAGGAGTTGACAAGGTTATTCGGTCCCGGTTACACTGGAATGGAAAACATTGGAAACTCTTGTTACCTTGCCTCAGTCATGCAATCTCTCTTCACCGTTCCCGAATTCGCTCAGAGGTAGGTTCAGTTTTCTCACACTTATCAAATTCATGGTGGAATCACCTTGGTGTTGATCCGATTCAGATATTTCGATGCCAGCCGTGCAATCTTTGAGAGGAGCTCCGGCGATCCCAACGCCGATTTCTACGTTCAAATGTGAAGCACATCACAGAGAAGAGAGATCTGATGAAATGCAGGGCCAAATTAGCCGACGGATTGTTATCAGGAAGATATGCCGTACCTTCGTCCGATGAGAAGGACGAACGACACAACCCAGTGAGTCCACGAGATAACGAGAGAGAATTGATTGTCATAGATCCAGGACGGTATCGCACCCCGAAGCTTCAAATCATTGATCGGAAAGGGACACGCTGAGTTCAGCACGGCCAGACAGCAGGACGCTCTAGAGTATCTGCAATATCTCCTCCAGTTGATCGAGAGAGAGGAGAAGAAGAAGGGTGAGGCAGATCACCTATTCACACACTCAAGTACTACAGGAGAGAAGGATAGCTTACCATCCATCTTCACTCTTGAGTTCGAAGAGAGAGTACAGTGCTCTCAATCGAATGCAGTGAGATACACGAACCGAAAAGACAACGTCCTCTCTCTACCCATTCCAACCGAGAAGGCATCCAACATGGAGGAAGTGAAACAATTCAAAGAGAAATTAGAAAAGTTATCCGACGACGAGAAGAGAAAGTGAGAGAGAGAAGATCGAGCCACAGCTCACGACAACAGAGAGCCCGTAGTCAGGGCTAAAGTGTCCTTCTCCGATTGTCTCAGCTCTCTCACTGAAACCGAGACAGTCGACGACTTTTATTCCTCCGCCATCAACGCAAAGACCACCGCCTTCAAGTGAGCCATCATCTATCACGCACAGACTCACATTCGCATAGGACGACGAAGATCAGCAAGTTTCCAAAGTATCTCATCGTTCAGATGCGTAGATTCTACGTCGACACAGATTGGTCCGTAAAGAAATTAGGTGATGTCCACGATCATATATCATGAGCTCATCCTCATAGATACACTGGTGGATGTACCAGAGACCATCGATCTGGAGCCATACAGAGCACACGGACCTCAGGCAAACGAACAGTTGTTGCCCGAATCATCCAGCGATGCACCCGCAGCACCAGGTATCCATCTATCCACTCTCATCCACACAAACGACATATCACAAGATGAATATAACATCAACTCTTCACAGCCTTCCAAGCGGACGAGTCCATCGTCGCACAGTTACTCAGCCTCGGCTTCCAGAAGAATTCCATCGACAGAGCCGTCTACCACACGAAGAACGCCGGAGTCGAGGTGAATACATCGACTGTACCTCACTCACCCTCACAGCAAGCGACCGATTGGTTGATCAGCCACATGGAAGACATGGACTTTAACGAGCCCCTCGTCATCTCTGCCCCACAGAAGAACCAAGGACCCATTATGGACGAAGAGAAGGTGGCCATGCTGATGTCCATGGGCTTCGATCGAGGCCAGTCTGTCAAGGCCCTCACTGCCACGGATAACAACATCGAGAGGGCCACCGAGTGGATCTTCTCTCACATGGATGACATGAACGAAGCACCCGCCGCCGCAGTGCAAGATGAAGGCAGAGTTGAAGATGGCCCAGCGAGTGAGTGAAGGGAGAAAGAGTGAGAGTGAACGAGAGACAGAGTACCAGTTGGTGTCGATCATCAGTCACATGGGAACATCGACGGCGTCTGGACATTACGTGGCACACATTAAGAAGAAGGGACGTTGGGCTCTGTTCAATGATAACAAGGTAGGGGAGTCGGCCGATCCACCAAGGGACATGGGATACATCTATCTCTTCCAGAGACAATGAAGAATGTTCTTCTCTTACTTTTTATTTATCGTATACCATCTGCACGATGACGGACCCTGTGAGATGTGAATAAGAGAAGATAAGAGAGATGTGAATTAGAGAGATAACGAGAGAGATAATAAGAGGATAATTACCTGAGGCCGTGAGCAGAATGAGTACTCCCAAAAAAAGGACGAAAGCTTGTTTCAACTGTCGAGCGTCATCAAAAACTCTCAAGAATAGAACACACCTTTCGTGCGGACCAAAAGGAACCTTCCTCCAGAACAAGAAAAATGGCCGGAGGTAATATGAAGGCCATGCCCGCCGCTGATATCGCGCCCACTAACTCATACACCTGTCTTTATCAGACTCATCCTCTCTGTTGATGTCTCTCACCTTCCCCAGATCATCGATGAGCTCAGATAGAGCGAATGCGATGCCACTGACGAAGAGAGTGATGATGAGGTTGATGAGGTGATTCTTCCAAGGCTTATTCGGTTGACCAAAGTAGAGCGTGTAGATGCTGTAGATGGATACTCTGGGCATGAAACTGTCCCCGTCAGCGATTTTAAACGAAAGCAACACATCTCACCAAGAATAAGGAATGGACAGCAAGATATTAATGCACAAGAAGATCCTCCCCACATTCGCAATCACGTCGGCGTCATTAAAGTTCTCCAAGATATCATCTCCCGTATCATCTCTGAATTGAATGAAACCTTAGATCGTTATTATTGTACGTCGAATAAGATGAATATCACCTCCGTAGCCGATGAGGAAGAAAGAGAGGACGGTGAGAACGAGAACGCAGACGATGACGATACGCCACCTCTTAGTCGTGTTGTTTTTCATGGATGAAAACACGTTGAAAGAGATGTCGTGGCATACGAAGCTGTAGCTGAGTCCTCCGAATGCCTATCGAGTGTGAACGAGGATCGAATGGAAACGAATCACCGAAAAGAAGGAGAAGACGTCCGTGCGATTGTGTAGAATGGGTTGAGAGAGGGGATTTGTCCAAGATTTGTCTATGAGAGAAGAAATGAAGACCACGATGACCACGCCCACGATCGACACCATGGAAACAAACGAATTGAACGTCAGATTCGATATCTAACCGCGTCATTCGATGTCTCCTTCTTCTCTCTCACCTTCTGAGCGAAATTCATCGGTAGAAGTAGAGAGGAGCAATAGATGAGAATCTGAAGATGTTACGTCGGCTCTCCACATTCACCGTAGACTTACCCAATTGTGCCGAGCGAAAGAAGAGGGAGGACCACCGAAGGCGTTGTATAATCTCGGTATGATGTCACCCAGGATGATCAGACTACCCACGAGCCCTCCTGTAGGTTCATCTCAGTGACACATCATCGCGATCGAAACGTCACCAAAGTTGAAGATAAACATGAAGAAGCAACTCAAGATGTACCCGGCTGAAAGATGTGAGGTGACGAGATGATCGGATGTGACTCACGTCTACCGAAAGCCAAGCGAGATAAAGAAGGAAGACTGGGACTCTTATCTGAAGAATAAAGTGAGACGGTGAAACGATGCTGGAGTTGTGTCACATTTCTTAGAGAGGTAAAAAGACAAGTCTAGAGTGTAGCCAGTGAGGATGGCAAACACGATGACCACACCAGGGAAGGCCCACAAACCCGTCGATCTTACGTAGAAAGGAAAGGCTATGTCGATGGTGAACCAATTGTCATTTCAGAACATCAATCATGCCTCACCTACACAACCGGCCGATAGAACATCGTTCCACAGATTGAAAACGGTCCAGAAGAAATTTGTGTTTTCGATCTCATCACCTTCTCGTTTTCAGATCACATGATCACCATCATCAATCAGAGGTACTCACCAATTCCTGACTCATTCTCATTGTGTGGCCTATCTAAACCAATGAGTATCCTTCCAGAGGAAATCGATACACCCACATTCAACATCGGATTGGATGGAGGGATCATCATCATTATACACAGACCCTCTCACAGAATGACGCAGCAGTGATTGACGCTCATTCGTCATTCAGATGATGATGGTGAGTCCGCTATCGCACCGGATTGAGAATCTGCAGTGTAGATGAAGATATCGCAGTGAGATGTCGTTACACAAGGACATGACAGGCGTGACATGTAGGCCGTCGTTCACGGGCTCGTCACAACAAGACAAGGAGGAGCATGAGGCAGCTGCTCCTAATCATTTTACTATTCGGATTATCTCACGCTGTCGTTCGCACAGTTGGACCGACAGATGATCTGACCACAGGTGATTGGGGAATCATATGGATGGACGAGGATTCTGAATTCAAACAGTGGTCAAGGGTCTGATAGGGAGTGGTAATACAAACATCAGCCTCTTGTTGAACCCTGGAACATATGTTAATGGGCTCCAAGTGCCCGATGCTGCATTAACGGCTCTGACCATCCGTTCAGCAGGTGATATGAAGACACGGATGATCCCATTGATTTATCGAAATTGAAGATCCAATCAACATACCTGTCGTGCGAGGAATATTTCTCATTCGAAATGCCTCGAGTGTACACCTCTCTTATCTCACCTTCATCGGAAGTTCCACTTTAGTGGCAATCGAAGTCGGTCAGACCCGTGATTTGGTCATCATCGATCACATTTCGACATTCGGCTCATACTGCAATGATATCCGCATCGATCAAGCACGTGAGTCAATTCGATAGAATTTGACGAGCCTTGCTGACAGAGGATGCAGTCCAGAGTCTTCTCATCTCCAACAGTACTTTCTCATCCTCCCCTGTCACCGGATGTGCAACCTTCCATTCTCTATACATTACCGGTAGCTCGAATTACATCAAGTTGGTCGACAACGCATGGTCGAACAAAGTGAGAAGACAGTCTCCATCCATCATCTCATTCTACCGACAGATATTTCCAGAGGGCATATACATCGGCAGTATCATCTACCTGGGAAACATCAAAGCAACCAACGTCCTCATCGATCAGTGCACCATCACCAACATCCTTCAGAAGGACCAACAGAATCTCATCGATTTCGCGACCAACAACATCATCACGCAGATCAACGTGCGAAGTGTAACCATTCACAATTGTGCGGGAAGAAATCAAGCCAACATCTTCAACGTCGCACAGTCCATTGCCAATTCCATCGTGGTGCAGGATCTGAGGGTGGAGAATTCGAGTTACGTCACCATCGCCTCGTTCGGTACCACGACGGTCTCTGCCATAACTTTTGATGGGTGGGTGATGTTCTCATGACAGATCTGACATGTTATGATAGGTGGCACGTGTCAAACAGTCCCATATTCGAGGTCTTAAAGATCGATGTCCAAGTGAACTCCCCCTTCGTTTCGTTCGATAATTGTCTCTTCGCGTCGTCTTCGTTTCACGCCATAATCAACAACATGGGAGGCTCCGCTATCCTAGGTGAATCCATTAGTTCCTCTCATCTGATCACCTGACGCGTTCGTCTCAGCCTTTTACATGCACAACGTTACCTTCGATACTCTCCATCTGTTCAACGAGATCGCTCAGATCACAAACGAAGCGTGGGCCTATTCAGCGCAAAGCAGTCCGGTTGTGGTGAGACGAAGAGAAAGCCATCGGAAGAGTTGACCTGATCAGATGTCGTTCACGGGCTGCACCTGGAGAAATAACACCGGTGTGGGAACCCACATGGTTCGCATCGCTGCGGTCAGTACGTCGGCACCCGTGATCCTGATCGTCTCGTACGTTGTGATGACGTCACGATTCGTCATCGACTGAACGTTTGCAGTGATTGTGTCTTTGATAACAATCGCAAGTTCCAGTCGATGTTCTACACCGGTTACCAGACGAAACTATTAGAGCTGCACGTGAGTATTAGTCTCACTCTCGCATCTAAAAAGGATCGCTCCAGGTGGAGCGAAATACTCTAATCGACAATGCTATGCCGCAGTTGACACCGGAAGGTACTGCTATCTTTTATTTCCGCGGAGGTGAACTTTTCATTTATCACAAGTTGAGATCTCATTTTCATACAGTCATCGGTCGTGCATATGTGACCAACAATTTATTCTCGAACAACAACCTGGTTAATTCTGGCATATGGTGAGTCTCACCCGCTTCATAAGACTCACACGATCCAGCTTGTTCATTTCGAACGTACAGAGAGGAGAATATAACATCACGGGAAATACATTCAACGGGTGAAATCATTCGTGGTAATTGTGTTGACATCGAATAGAACTCTCGGTGGAGGTATCTCTCTCGTCGCTGCGGTGAGATGCATCAGATAACAAAACGATCTGATGAGAAATAGACTGGAGGGGGCACGATCGTCAATAATGTCTTCAGCAATGGAACTCTCTCTGCTTTAGCGATCGATGGTACTTGGAATGCCGTTCTGGTGAGCAGAATTTAATCTTTATTTCTCTTCATTCTTATTCGATCTTTATTTCTCTTCATTCTTATTCGATCTTTATTTCTCTTCATTCTTATTCGATCTTTATTTCTCTTCATTCTTATTCGATCTTTATTTCGCTTTATTCGTATTCAATCGTGAAACAGATCGATGGCTTGTACTGCGATGGTTACAACACTAAATTCGCACGAAAATACGGAGGGTGTATATCAGGTGAGAAGATGAATCACTTTGACTGGAATTCATTCGGTTCAGTTGCCACCACTCAATCGATCACTCGCCTTCAATTGAAAAATAGTGTTCTCTCGACTTCAACTGCACAGGAGGGTGGCTTAGCTTTCATATCCATCTACAACTTCGACCAGATCCAGGTAGATCTCTCTTCGCTGTTCGTGATTGATGGTGGTCAGGTGTCCAATGTCATCTTCAGACAAGGGTTGGCATCTGAAGGTGGTGGCCTCTTCTTGTATTCACGTTCGACTTCTGGAAACGTCACCGTGTCTGATTCATCTTTCATCGGAAACCAAGCTCTCTCTGCAGGTGATCCTCCTTCTTAGTTTACGCCTCCATCGTTGTATAACGTTCTATCGTTGGTTACGATAAGAAATTTAAAATGGCATAAATTAATCTCTTCGTACTGAACGATACCACAGGAGGATTGTATGTGTCCGGACAATCTTATTCGGTCAAGTTAAATCGTCTCACCTTCGAAGACAACGCAGCCTCCATATCTGGTGGTGCCCTACTGGTACATTCATTCTCTCACGCATCGACTCACCTATCATAAGATATCTGGCCAAGGAAAGAGATACAACGTGCAGAACAGCAACTTTACAAATAACAACGGAAAAGTGTTGGGTGGTGTCATCAGCATCACGAAAGAGACTCAGATCCAACTCTTTTATTTCTCCAGCATAAGAATCGTGAACGGTAGCTCTCTCGTGGGTGGCTGCATAGCCACAGCAGGTGATCTCACATTCAGATCAGCTCATCGTCCACTTGATGGAGATTCATCGTGAAATAGGTTCGGTCAATTTAACGGTGGCAAATTCAACTCTGATCTCTTGCACTGCATTGAAGGGAGGAGGAATCTTATCTGAAGGAGACGTTCGATTGCCCGCAGATCTGTGGGTGGCTGGCACTCAGATATCAAACAGCTACGCACAGACGGGTGAACAGATATCCTAGAGAATAACGATTAAATCTGAATAGGAGGTGGAATCTTTGCATCGATTTTAACCGAGTTGAGATTGGTCAACAATAGGTTCACGAACAACCAGTGAGTCATCGCGTGGAAACGAAGATGAACGTATGGCAGGGCACAATATTACGGAGGAGCTGTGAGGGCGGAATCGAGCGTTGAGAAGGTGTCATCGAGGTTGTCTCTCTTTGATTCGAACGTGGCCGGTGCTAACGGTGGTGGTATATCGATCTCTGCCGCTTCGGATGTCAAGATCATGAGGTATGTTAACTGTCAATCGATTCGTTATTTGGATGATGATCGAGATCAGTACCATCTTCCGTAATAATGAAGCGACCGATGGTGGTGCCGTGAGCATTCAATTGTTGAGTCCAATGAACGAGTTGAAATGCACCGACTCTTCTTTCGATGGTAACATTGCTTATGGATCAGGTGATTATCGTTCATTCCATTTCCTTATCCTATTTACTTTCACGTAAAGCATTATGTCGAGATTAACAATTTGTGTAGGAGGAGGTATTTCTTCTACCTCTGCGAATCAAACCTTCATCTCGAACTGTAACTTCACATCCAACATCGCGAACAAGGTACAGTTCATGAAAGATAAACATTCCTGATCCATACAAAGGGAGGATCTCTCCACACGGAGCAGTACACTTATGTCGAAAATTCTCAATTCACATCGAACAACGCCACCAACGAGGGTGGTGCATTCTATCACAACCGAAGGGCTTACGATCGAGTGCGCATCGTTATCCAATGATGATTCGAAGTTTAACTTTTCGTCAGGTGAAGAGGAGTGAAGGGAGGGGAACACAGATTGTCAGCAGTTCCTTCGAAGAGAATTGGGCGGGTGTACAAGGTGGAGCATGTTCGATCGTCAGCCCCATCTACGAGGTTCTGTTCGATCGTTCGGAGATGAAACACAACGCGGCCGTGAAACAAGGAGGAGCCATCCAATTGTCAGGTGATTGAGATAAGAGACGAATCGTTGACATTCAAAGGTATCGGTAGCGTGCAAAACAGTCAATTCTCGTGAGAAGTGAAGGATGTGAGGAGAATATTCTAAACGGTACAGGGACAACAGCGCAAAATCAGGAACTGCAGTTTCCTTAGACATGAACACCGTCTCTTCTTTCGATCAGAACGACATGAAGAACGATCAGATGGTGAGATCTCGTTCCTCATCGTTCGACGAAACTAAATCGATGAAAAAGGTTTCGCTGAGTAATTCTTCCTCTGCCAGGGGTGTAACCGTATCATCCATATCCTGCCTACAAGATTACAAAGCAGTCACGAAGAACACGACTGTGATCTGTGAATACGTTGATCCGAGGCAGTACATCATCCAAGTGAGTCGATCGCATCGACTCGACATCGACGATGTGACAGACCGATCCCAATCGAACGAAGATCATCGTAGGGAGCACCCTCGCCGGTGCCTTTCTCATCGTCGTCGTCGCCGTAATCATCGCTATCTTGATCAAGAGGAGAGAGAGGAAGAAGCACAAGGCCGAATTCGAGCACAATCTCAAACTACTCAACTTGCAGAGTGCGAGTAAGATGGTGGTAAGTAGATGAAGGAGAGATGATTTTGATTTGATGTTAGATCGATTACGCGGACATCACGGGGAAGAAACAGATCGGAGAGGGAGGTGAGTTGATGTGATGTCGATCTCCCTGATGAATCGACACAGCCTTCGGTGTGGTCTACAAAGCGAAATGGTGGGATACAGTTGACATAATGACATGAATCATGTGTATCGTTTGGTTCATTCGACTGAAATAAGAAAAGGAGACAGACTGATGTGGCAGTGAAACAACTGTTATCCCAGGTGATCACCAGACGATTCATCTCTTTTCATCGATTGATCTTCGTAGGAAGTGGATCGCGAGCAATTGGCCAGCTTTCTCGATGAGATGGCTCTCATTCAGGGGTTACGAACACATCCGGTGAGTCTTTCTATGGATACGACGACTCATCATCACTCTTAGAATGTAGTCTTGTTCTTGGGTACAACCATTCCCCCTCAGCCACTCAGTTTAGTGACCGAGTACTGCGAGGGAGGATCTCTGGACAAGTGGCTGCGACAGAACAGAGACGTTGTCACCATAGATCAGCAGAAGAAATTCATCATAGGAATCGCATCCGGAATGGTATGCATCATCCATTCACACGATACCGATTAGTATACACGTTGACACTTGATTTATCATGACTGAACGGGAACAGTTCCACTTGCATAAGGAGAGAATCATCCACAGAGATCTGGCCACCAGGTGAGCCCAACGAAACCATAACGAATGACGACCATCAGAAACATCCTCTTGCGAGCGGGAGATGTAAAAATCAGCGATTTCGGTTTCTCTAGGAGGCAGCACGGACCCCAAGAGATCAACAAGACCTCCACCGTCGTAGGTCCTCTCAAGTGGATGAGCCCGGAAGCTCTTCAGCGACAGGAATATTCCATCAAATCAGACAGTGAGTCCACATCCTACCTTCTATTAGGCTGACGTTGATCAGTGTGGAGCTTTGGGTGATTCAGATCATGAAGAAGGATTCGCGTTTACGATGTTAACTCTTTCAGTGTCGTTATGTGGGAGATCATCAACTGTGAAGAACCTTGGACCGATCTGAAACCATTGGATGCGGCCATCGGCGTCGTCGCGGGAGAGCTGAGACTATCTTCCAACAGCAGTGATGATCAGGTCAACACCGTCATGCAGATGTGCTGGAGAGATGTGATGATGACATCATCGATGAAACGCAAGACTGATTCCTGCAGAATCCAGACGATCGTCCAGATTTCGGAGAAGTCCTTCAGATGTTCACAGAGAGGGACAGCATCAGGGACATGGCTTATCGTAAAGTCTCTGATCCCCATCGGATGCAGAGCCATCCTTACGCGAACGTGAACGATACCGATGATAGATGGTCGAACACTTCTTCTCAATACGTACAATGAGGAGGTTGTATAAATGATATATCATTAGAACATGATGACTTCTCGTCTGTAATATTCACACCTCGAATCGGCACACGGACAATGGAAGAAATGTGGTGTGACGTTGCAATAAAAGCTTGAGATTTCGAACGTCACATCCATGCGATCATTCATCATCCACGATAGAATGAACACCGTGATGAACGTGATGTAAGGTATCACAACTTTATAGGCTCAAAGAGGCGAGAATCACCAAGAGCAAAGATAAGAGCACAGGTGCAGCCGTGCTTGCGGGCAGGACGACTAGTGGGTTCTGTCCGCAAGAAGATAGGTGGCTCGAGGTAGATTGCTTTTGGCACGAAGCCTTGGGGTCACAGATAGCGTCCTTCCAGGAGACATAAATTCTGCTCGGTATACCACTGCAGCCACCGTTGGGAAAAGTCAGATCGTATGTAGCGTTGGAGACAGAGCTCCTGATGGAGTTGTATGTCCTTTGATTGGTGGTGAGGAAGAAGGGCCTCTTACGAGAATCTTCTGGTGGTGGGATGCAGGTGTTGTTCAATCCGTTCCACTGGACGTTAGGTTCCGCAGATACAGGTCCGGAGCAGTCGCTCTTCTGATCGTAGTAGGAGACCGAGTAGTTGTTTTGAATCGATTGGACGAGAATAGAAGAGCCGTCGCCTAAAGAGGTGCACCCAAAGCCCCACACCAAGATAGAGTTGAGCGAAGTGCAGTTGTTGTCTTCGTAATTGTTAACGAAACGTGCAGGAGAATCATGCAGAGCCACAAACTCGGGCCGTGCTTCTCATTCTCGTCCTCAACCTTCCGACGACTTTTGTACAGATTGATTTCAAACATTTTGGGCCGCACATTTTCTTCGAAATTACTTCGGCTAATACCTCATCTGATCTGACCGAGAAGGATGATGATGCTCAAGACCTTCAGTGGCATCAAAGGGGCCTATCACACGCCGTTCATTCGATACTCGGTCAGGCCTCCGATCCATGTCATTCCAAAACGATCCATCTTTCCAAGATGGCACGGTAAATCTCCCTTGGCATCAAAAATACCAACGCATAACGATCTCGTTCTAGAGGACTCTTCACATCGCAAGCTCACCGATGATTTCCAATGGCTAAAAGACAAAGATTCGAGAAAAGTGCAAGACTACATTGATTTAGAGAACAGATACACTCAGAGGAGAATGAGCGAACAAGAGTTCAAATCAAAAGAGAAGTTTGTTTTGGAGGTGAGATCACATCATTCCCCACAAGGATGAAGAAGAGATAGCGATTGAAAGAATACGATGAAGGAGAGGTTTTGAATACCGCACCAGAGATCGTAGATGGTTACTCATACTTCACCATACAACACAAGGACGCCCAATTTTCCACCTTTGTTCGAACAGATCCGCAGGGCCAGCAGCAGGTCGTACTCGATTTAGATAAAGAGTCCGTCGGTGAAAAGGTGACTCATCCTCGAAGAGGTGATGTTGAATCATCACAGTACATCGGTCTGGGTGTCACGAAGACATCAGTAGATCACAAATACTTGGCTTATACATTAGACACAGAAGGTGAATCCTTTTACTCTCTTTACGTTAGGGACATAGACAGTGGACAGAGAAGAAAGGTGCAACATCATCATGATGCTTCCATCAGATCTCACCTTCTCAGCTTGACATCGGCCACGTGTCTAATATCGAATGGAACAACGAGGGAGACTGTATCGTCTATTCTCTCTGCGATCATCATCGGCGACCGCACGAGGTGAGACACGATGACCATGATGACATCACGTCCAACACTCACACAACGATCTAGGTGTGGGTCATTCATCTCGGCACGGAAGAGAAGAAGAGATTGTTGGTAGAGAAAGATCCATCATGTTACATCGACATCATCTCAACGAAAGACAGGGTAAGAGGATAACACCTGATCGTATTGATCGTCATCAGGAATTCATCACGATCAATTCTTCCTCGAAGAACTCATCAGAGATTCACATGATGTCGAAATCGTTTCGATTCGAACACATCGAGCCACTCGACGCTTCAGACGAGAGAGAGAAAGCCTCTTCTGCCTCACCTTCATGTGTTCTAGTCAGGAGGAGAGAAGAAGATGTAGAATATTACATGGAACACATGAAGGTGATCGTCATCACACCTGGTGAAAAACTGAACGAACGAACGTAGGGATTATTCTACATGATTACAAATCGACACGGTATGAGAGACTACGGTGTCATGACTACAACGAGAGGCAAAGGAGATTGGTCCGAATGGAAATCATTCTTTCCATCGAGGGAATCCGTCAAAGTAGAAGACGTGGACATACTTCAAGTGAGTCTATATTGTCTGTCTACCGTTCAACTCGACAGAATCATCTGGTGCTGTACGAGAGAGAGAACGGAAGGTGCAGAGTGAAGACCATCGAATTGGACGAACCCCATTCTGCGTCACAGATCGAGCCGAGAGAGCCGCTGGGGATGTTACAGCCCGGTGTGAACATGGTGAACCTCTTCATATTATCTATCCATGCGCTTGAAGTGTATTGAACGATGAAAGGATCCGTACAGTGATAAGGTTCGATTCAGTAACAGTTCTCTCGTCACACCGGAAGCAACTTACGATTACGATGTCACAGAGAAGAAGCTCACTCTATTACACGAAGGTGAGAGGAGAATGAGGATGTAAAATTGAGAGGCGTGAGAGGGGAAAAGAAGAGACATCGAAATGAAGATGGAGACGATACATGTCACAGCCGCAGATGGTGCTTGTGTTCCCATGACGGTAGCTCATCGATCAGATATGTCTTTGAACGGAAGGTGATCGATGCACATCGTTCATGTCATGACAGATCAGGAACCCTTTGTTACTGATGGGATATGGAGCCTACGGAGAAGTCATGGAGAATTCATTTCAAGAGAACTATCACTATTTATTGAGTCGAGGTTGGGTCGTAGCATTAGCTCACGTCAGGTATGCAGAAAATAAATAATATCGATTGAATCTGAAACTAATTTCACACAGAGGAGGAGGAGAAAAAGGAGATGCTTGGCACAGGGCAGGAAGTCTGATGAACAAGATGAATTCACATAGAGATTTCATCTCCTGTGCCCTCCACTGTGTTCAGAGCGGTTACACGAGTCATGACATCATGTCTGCCATGACATCCAGTGCCGGTGGCCTCATGTTAGGTACGCAATCCATTTCAAGTGTTTCAAACTGTTGATTCATTCAGCCACGGCCATCAACGAACGACCCGATCTTTTTCGAGCCGTCATATTGAAGGTACCGTTCACGGAAGGTGAGTGGAAGAGCAGAGAACGAACGCTGACGAGTTCAGTCGTCACGAGCATGACAGACAAGACGTTAGCTCTGACCGAACACGAACACGCAGAATGGGGAGACCCCCTGAGAGATGCGAAGACGTTCGATTACATGAGAGCTTACGATCCTTATCAGTGAGTTCCAGATCTGAATGAGAAGAAGAGAGTGACTCTTGTAGGAACATGAGAGAGAACAGAGACGAGTGGCCTCACATGTGGGTGACTGCATCTCTGTTAGACGACCGAGTGCCCTTCTGGATGCCGTTACGCTACGTGGCCAAGTTGAGACATCACTTGAGCCCCGAGCTGAGTCGTCGGGTCTTACTGACGATCGATCGTGATACGGTGAGAGATGTTGGATGGATGGTGGCTGACGATGAACAGGGACACTTTGGTGATGGAGGGAGAGAAGAGAGGAGGAAGGAGAGGTCGAAGGAGATCGCCTTCTTGTTCGAGTCGTTGGGATTTCAATAGATGTACGTGATTCTTTCACACGTCTATAGATATTGCCCTGGCGGGCAGACGCATGTCGACACAGAATAGATTTCATTTCCCGGTTGTTTTTTGCGCCGTCGGAAAGAACATTTCTCATTCCAACTGCAGCAGCAACAACAACAACAGCATCATGGTCAGCATTACCTACGAAGAGATGCACGAGCAACCGTTACCTCCTGCCCCTTCATTCCGAAGAGAGAGGGGTAGAATGGGCAAGGGAAATAGACAATGTGTACACGTGAGTTAGACCTGAGTGGGGTGATAAGCTGACTCGTTTCAGTGGTCATTCTTAATTCTCATTGTGGCAATGGCAGCATTGTTTGTACACCTCGAATCACAGTACATGGAAGGCGCATTCATCAAGGGATGTGAAGATTTCACGGACTGCGACGCCCAGTATTCAACACAGGAGAACGAACAGCTGAGGGCCCAACTTTCGAATCAATCAGCCGTCATACAAAAACTGGCCAACAAGAACGAACAACTGGCGGGAATGATTACTCTGCTACAGAATAGAGTGTCCAAGCTGGAGCAGCAGTCGAGTGGTGCATACCAACAGAGCAAGAAGATGAAGAACAAGCCCAAATACTTTTGATGTACATAAACATCCTGTGAATTTTTAGACGTGCATAGTCTTCTCAGTTGTTCATGAGGCCAGTGCTCAGTTTCGCGCCGCTGCATGTCCCGTCCAAATAAAATGCGTTTCTTTTAATTTCTTCGACGGAAGAGCAAAGATCATCAGAGAACGAAAAGAGGCACCCATGCGCTGCACATCCTCTGATGAGCAACGGTAAGGATTGGAAGACTTTGCTCGGACGAGTTTCCCTTCGATGCTTGAACGGTAACCAATATGAGGGAGATATAGAGAATGGGAGCTACCATGGGAGAGGTAGAATGGTCTATACAAACGGCATGATGTGAGACATCTTTTTTCTATTGGCCGTTGATGAATCGTTCAGCTACGACGGACATTGGTGCAATGATAGATATAATGGCTTCGGTATGTTGCGGTGGCCAGATGGAAGTGTATATAAAGGTGATTTCGCTCGAGGACAAAAGAACGGAGAGGGCGTCATAGTCATGAGCTCGGGTGGAAGGTGAAGTTCTCTCGAGATCGTGTGCACCTCTGAACGATCGACAGATATGAGGGACAATGGAAGGACGATAAGAGGGATGGACATGGAGTCTATACCTCTTCTCTTGGTAATACGTACGAAGGAGAATGGAAAGGTACCGTATCACCCACATGATGGGCCAGCTGACGCATTTAGACGATGAACAATGCGGCACCGGCATCTATCGAGCCGGTGGCGAATATTACGAAGGACAATGGGAAAACGGAAAGAAGAACGGAGAAGGTGTCTATCACCCATCCATCACCCTCTTAAACATGGACAGGAACTTTTCGATTCGCTGATGGAGGATTATACATGGGCTCGTGGGAAGACGACTACCAGAGCGGAAAAGGCCAATTCATCTACGCCAACGGCAGCAGGTGAAGGAAGAGAGAAATCGAGGGACTGAAAGAGTTCTCTCACAGATACGAAGGCCAGTGGAAATTTGGAAAGAGGTGGGGCCACGGTGTGTCCGTGCAGAACAACGGCGACAGGTGAGGCGAGGGTGACACTCTCTTCTCAATTTCAAACAGATACGAAGGAGAATGGGTGGAAGGAAAGAGGAGTGGAAATGGAACACTCTCCACACAAAGAGGAGATGTTTATAAGGTGAGATGAAGGAGAGAGCGAAACTGAATCAAATCAGGGACGTTGGGAATCTGACCGACTGAATGGAAGAGGTTGTTGTGTCTACGTCGACGGGGGGAGGTGAAGAGAGGGAGGAAGATCGTATCTAATTCGACCAGATACGAGGGAGAGTGGAAGGAGAGTAAGAGGAATGGTCACGGTACCATGACTTTCTCGAACGGAGAACGATACGATGGCTACTGGGTCAACGACGTCAGGTGACAACGTCTCCATCATGATCGAGTCATCTGATGTTCGATCAGAGAGGGAAGGGGGAAATTACAGTCCTCGCTCAAGACCATCATCTACAACGGACAGTGGCAGGAGGATAAGATCTACAGCCCACAGATGGAAACTCCCAAATTAGTTCTCACGGCCGAAGAACAAGAAGAATCGAATAGACCAGCTTCAAATCAAGCCGCTGAGAGCGGGTGAGAAGAGACGAAGAGACAAGACATTGAAGCATTTGCAGTTGCTCTTCGAGCACGAGCACACAGAGCACGGTGGACGTACCTTATGGTAGCTGGGAAGAGCCGGACGAGAATCATCCGGTACAAGCCCCGGCGTGATGATGAGATGACATCGAGAAGAACAAGTAGTTGAATTCTGATGGATGAAGAATCACGTGGCTCGAGAGAACGAGCAGAGTTCGCTTCGAGGAGAGCGAGACGAAATTTTGATTTTTGATAAAAGATGAGGATGACAACTTCTTTGGTGGGTTTCAGTGTCTAGCGTTTACTTGACGAACGAAACGTTACATCAGGCCGAATCAGTGTCTTGTTTGCATTCATCTATAACGAAGGGTTAAATTCGGCTGAATCACTGTTCTCTTGATGCATCGACAAAGAGGGAGCTCGCACATTGACGATACACTTAATAAATATCTATTTCTGTTTTTCACGAGCTGCTCGAATGAGTTCCATGTGAGAGTTTAACAAAATGAAATGTTCGGCAGAGCCCCACTCTTTATCCGGGTGATAAAGAAGGGCAATCTTTCTATACTGCTCGTTGACCTGAACGAATGAGTACACACGGACACACAATCCAATCGATTCACCTCAGCGTTCGTGCAATTTGGACTGAGCATCATGAATTCGTAAGCTCGATCGAGGGCCGCAGTCGGAGCTAGCCCAAAGATTCTCTGCGTCAACTTATCCGTGAGAGAATTCGCATAGTGGCTCGCATAATAACCAGCGGCTACACCCAATATCAAAGACACTGAAATATCGTCACATCAGACGATTCGCTGACATAAAGGCTAGATCATCTTATATGTATATTTTTCTCACCTGGACCGAGAGGATGTGATAGGCTGACGACAGCTTGACCGGCCACGACTCCCGCAGCCACCGTAGAGAGAGACGTCGCTATGTGAGCTGCAGATGAAATCATCAGCACCATCGATGCATCTCGACATCTTCACCTGCACAACGCCTTCCATCCGCTCTACCGTGGTACCACTCGTAGATCATCTTGATGGCTTCCAACTTGAGAGTGGTTCTGATCAGCGCCGTGATGGTCATGGCTTTCATCGAGCTCTTCTTTAAGACGGCGATGGTGCCCAGACTCGACAGTCCAAACTTGCGAAGGATGATGATGCAAGCTCTTACGAATGATATTTTCTTCTCTGGGCTGAGTAATGAGAGTCCGGTGCTGAAATTTGTCCATGCTGTTTCAAGAATGAGACGGAGGCACACATGGGTTTTAGACGCACCGATGGGCATGTAATTGGTCTTCGCTGACACGAGTTCGCTGTTCCTGTTACGATCGGGGATGAGATACAGCCACAGATCGCGTAAGACCTCCTCGTGATCTTCGAACAACTTCCGTTCTTGCAGCAACCGATCACCCAATGCTCTATAGAGATTGGGAGAAGAACTGATGGAGTTGGCTCACTTGATCTTTTGAGGTGATCTCAATGTGTAGAATGGAACGCGACAGCTCATGTTCTTATCTAAGCTCAGAAAAAGTAATATCTCCGTAGCTTTCTCTTCATCATCGGAATAAACCTCAGCGAGGACTTCGCACAGCTGTAGTCATCATCAGTATGAGCAGGTGATGACGATCCCCTACGTTGGTCCACCGTTTATCCTCCATTGCCCACCATGAACCTGTGAGAACAAATCCTAAGTGTTGATGATCGTGTCGGGACTGTTTTAGATGTGCGTACAGATCCTGATTTACAACGCTCGACACAAAAGATGATCACAACAGAGAGTCCTCCTCCTTCGTGTGAATGGAATGAGATCATCTTGGTGAAGAGAGGACACAAATCGTTTATTATCGATCTCCTGCTTCCCGCTGTCTCTTGACTCCTTTGTCGTACAGATCTTTCTTCTTCTGTTTCTTGGCCTCTTCCTTCGCTCTCTCTGAAGTCGTTCATCACTAAATCGCTTGAAGATGTCGTCACCTTTATCCAAGTCTGCATCAGTTACTCCGTTAAACAATCCATCCACACATTCAAGTGTGTTGTAGCCAGCCCATACTAGACCTCCGTAGAATACCAGCATCGATGGAATAATGAGAGGTACAGCGATCGCGCCGATGACATGGGCCGTCACGATGCCTGCTGCTGCTGCACCAAAAGATTTCCCGTATACATTCCTTCTCTCTCTCCAGAACTTTGGTTTGCCACTCATGATTACTTGTGTCGAAGAGGCAAATCGTCGTGCCTCAGCCCAAAATTTGACCCAAACTGTCGCCAGCCCAAAGTGTGACCCATAACTGCGAGTGTCCAGGCATTTGAACATATGTGCACTAGTTTGTATCGCTCTGAGTCGTTTTCCAAGGACAAGCGGCTCATAAATCGATCTTTCTTAAACTTTGATCATGCCAAAAGCATGGGTCGTCGCTGCCGCGACCTGTGGTTCAATTTTACTACCTGTTCCTCTCAACTTGTTCGGTGTCGTCGGTGGACTGGCCACTCTCGCTGTAAAGGGAGCGCAATGGATCACCCGGGAGCAGGCGGCCGAGATGGGCATGACGCTGGAAGAATACGCAGAGTACTCGGCCGAGGAGGCCGCGTGCCGTAGACGGTACATGGAGGCCGAGAACGCTCGGATCGACAAAATTCATCAAGATGCCTGTAGCAAGTGGGAGATGAACCGCCGACCCGGCGAGCCAAGACCCCAACGAAGCGATTTCGCAGATGAGAAGTGTCTTCGTACTTTTATTTCTTTTTCGAAGAGATTTCCTCTATTCTTGTTCATCTAAGAGGTTGGCTTCTTCCGTTGCTTCTGTCATTCTGTTGAGTCGATCACTGATGCCCAGCTGATTGCAGATTCCATCGAAATCGGGCCTGCCGAGAGGTTGCGTCGTCCAGCACACTTGGTTTGTGTCAATGAAAGCTGATAAGAATCGTCTTGACTCACAGATCATCAACTGGGCGAGTTTGATGTCCGTCTGTGGAGGGATCTGAAGGCGAAGACCTTTCGTGGTGACACCTATGGCCACTTCCATGGCTCCCATGTCTGGATAAGGTTCATGGCCCGTAAGAATCTCCCTGCATCAAGTTTAAACTTCATTCACTCAATGTATGAGAATAACGATGTGTCACCAGCAAGTCACGCCATAGCTGAACACATCAGATCGTCTCGAATATTCTCTGTTGACGATCGCTGTTGAGATTCAGTCTGAATCGAATGTGGTGAGAGATCGATGGGATGATCACCTTCAGGTGCCATCCATTTGATCGGTCCAACGGATGATTTTGTCTTTCCCGATGTCTCATCGTCTTTTTGGATTCGACTCATACCAAAATCAGACACTTTGACTTCACCGTGGCTCGTCAACAAGATGTTTCTTGCAGCTAGATCTCTGTGTATCTATGCACATCAGTATCTCTCCAGATCTTCCCGACTCACAATGCCCTCTTTGTGAAGATGCAGCATGCCCAGAGCTGATGATGATGAGTGCAACGATCGTCTTATTGTGTCTCACCGATTCCTTCGATGTAGCTGACTCTCTGTCTTAGTGTCGGATTGTTCTCTGCGATGTGATGATCTAGAGCACCTCCACCACAGAACTCAGTGATGAGACTGAGAGGCTGAGGCGGGAACGTCATTCCTGAATCGTCGGTCAATGATTCGAAAGTTTAATATAAAATGAAGACGAGAGGACGTACCGACAAATGACACGACATGTGGATGAGCTCTGAGGTTCTGTATGATGGACACTTCGTGAAGGAAGTCGTTCAGCTGTGACTCTGTCACCATCTCTGCCTTGATCTGTTTCACTGCCACATGTATTCCCTTCTCATCGTCATTTTTCACCTATGCCATACCAGATCATCTCACTCTGAACATAGCTGCGAAGACGATACCGAACGCTCCCTCTCCAATCTACCACTATGTCAATCTCTCTCCTTCTCTTCTCTTCACCTTTTTCATGTTCTGCAGTTGATCGAAATCGATGACACTCTTCTTGGCGGCTCCCAGTTGGATGACAGAGAAGTTGATGGCATCGTATGAGTTGCCGTACTTTGCATCACGGATCAATGCCTTCTGTCTGATTGATCTTCTGTACATGATGATGCCGATGATGATGGCTGCGATGATAGCGATGCCGGCCACAGATCCTATGGATGCACCTATGGCTACGTTCTTGTTGTGGTCTTCTACATCGACGATCTATCGCTCATCAGATCTCATCAAAGCACAAGATACATCGCATCGTAAATGTGAGAGTGAATTTGTAGATGTTGGTTTACCTGACCGATGGTGGATGAAGGAATGATGACGCACTGACTGATATGATTTGTGACGTTCAGCTGGTATCCTGAACCACAGACGATGCTATTGCCTACATCTTGCGAATTGTTTCCTCATCAGATGTCAACAGATAGCGAATCGATCGATCTTCTCACCTCCATCGATTAACGTTGATGATGCATCCATCTTCACCATCAGTCTTCCTCTGATGTCATTATTTCTCAGTGATGCCACTCCTTCCTGCTGTAACACGATGCTTCCGTCCTCGATGTGATTGTTGGATATGTCGGTCACATCCGATAAAACCATCGTTGAGTTCTGATTGTCATCACGGAAGGAAGAGGAGCTGATGAGAGTCTTTCCACTCGATGTGATCGATGATCCAGACGGCGATGTGTTTTCACTGAAATCGTTACCAGTGACGTTCAGAGTGACCAATGCTTGGTTTCTCTTGTGATGTGAGAGGAAAGTTGCGCTCCTCTTGGATGTGTTTCTCTGGATGATGAAGTCGATGGCTGTAATCCATCAGATGAAGCGTATCGATCTCTCATCACCTCCTCCTTGTATCGCGGCATAATTGTTGATCCACTGCACGTCCGTCAGAGTGACGTCACTGTTGGTTATCTGGCAGCCGCCTCCATGATTACCCGCAGTATTGCTCATCATGACACTATCTCTCAATTGTACCTTTCCGTATCCACTCTGAATATACATTCCTCCTATCGAATCACATCAATCACAAAATCCATACAAGCGAATTCGAAGGGTGTTGCTCTCACCCGCATTTCCAGAAGCATTGTTGTTCTTCATGGTCGTATTCTTCATATTCACATCCACATAAGAGGTGGATGACAGATAGATGGCACCTCCGTCCCCCGCTTGATTCCCATTCAACTCCGTGTGATCGATTGACATCGACAACGTCTGCGAGGCTGAGATGAACACGCCACCTCCTTGTGTTCCATTGTTCTCTTGCACTGAACATCCCTCTAGAATGATCTGATTGATCTGCCCGGTAGAAGCGATAGCTCCTCCTTGTGGTCCGTTGTTGTGTGAGAAACTGTTGTTGCGTAGTTGAATCTGGTTGATCGTGCCGCTCAGAGATAGTGCACCGCCGGTGTATCGAGCCTGCTGGATGTCAGCTGATGACGTCAATTGATGGGGAGCTGCATTACCTCGTTGAATGAGAAGATCGAATCACTGATCGACACGTTATTGACTTGTGATGAGATCTGTATGGCTCCTCCTTGTTGTCCCTTTCCGTTGTAAGCTTGCAATGCATTCATCGCGATATCGCTATTCTAAATCAGTAGATACATCGAAGAGATACATACCTCATATCAGAGGAGACAGAGATACAAGAACCGAAATAAGCTGAAGAGAAGTAACATTTCACATCGAATATAGATGCAGATGTCATCATCTGTGGTCCACCCATAATAATGGTTCCTTCTCCTTATCAGTTATCGATTCACTCAGAAGAGTAATGATGAATGTAGTATCATGAGATGATTACCTCCTTCTAATACTGCAGTATTGTTGATCGACATCACATCGTTCAACAATATCGATTGAATAGCTCCTTGTATCGATATCGCTCCACCAGATGTGCCAGCAGAGTTGTTCCGCACCTCAATATCATGCATCCCTAGGGTGACCGTATCGCTACCGATGTGAAAGGCGCCGCCAAAGACATCACCATAGTTACCGTGAGCTGTTACGTTTCTAACGAGTATTTGAGGTATATCTCCACTCAGGTAAAAACCTAAATCCATCAGACTTCGATTGAAATCAAGTTGAATGATGAATGTTTCACCCCCTCCGTTATCTCCGGCCGAATTTTGGCTCAGAGTGATGTTCTCGATTTGTAATAGAATCTGTGCGTATCAGTTGATGTCACGATGACGAGCGAAATTGTTCATTAACCTCAGTCGGAACAGGAGCAGTGCCAGTGGGAGGAATGATACTGATGTAAGCAGCTCCTCCGTTTTCCTCGGCTGTGTTATCGATAAACTTTGTGTTTGCAATGATGATCTGGCTTTCGTCAGCAAAATGTAGTTTCAGAGCGATTCATCTTTATCATGATGCATCTACGTGATGTGATGAATCACCTGAACAGCTTCTGAGCTGACGAAGATAGCACCTCCATTTCTTGGTGTGCTGACTCTTGTGAAGGTACACCCATCGATCCGTATGCTGTTCACAAACGCCAAGACAGCGACGGTACCTTTCATTTCACATCAGATCAAAGAAGGTCAACACTGGTCACCCGTGAGAGATTGAATGTCGGTGAATGTACAATTGATGATCTCGTGGTTGTAGTAACCAATGGAACTGAAGGGTTGATACACTATCACGGCTGTAGAGGAATGAGTTGATCGGTGCGCTTGTGAACGACTCACATGACTGCGTGTTGACTATATTTTGGAAGATACTGTTCCTCACTTGAACTCCACTGTAAGCTGCAAAGATGTGAGACGAGAAGAAAAGAGATCTCACCGTTTCCCGCAAAGATGACGCCGCTGAGGTCGTTCGTGTGGTTGATCACCTTGATCGACTCGATGATGCAATCCATGGAGAATTTGGCGATGTAGAGGGTGCCCTGACAGTCGAAGAAGGATTCGCTCATGGCGTACAACGATGCATTCTGAGAAAGAATCAGAAGATAACGGGGTGGTGGAGACATCACGTTGCCGAGTACAAAGACGCTGCGGCCAGCAGCCGTGGATAGATTCCGATAGACATTGTTCCTCGCGGTCAATGAGCCTGATGCAAATCCAAGACCGGCCTCGGCATTAACGAAGGTACAGTTTTCGATAAGAGAGGTAGTATAATAAGACGCCAAAAAAGTGCCTGGACCTCCGAAGACGGGAGCGATGTTGTTAGCGAGTGTCGAATTGTAGAGGTGGAGGTTGTTGATTTCTCCAGGATTCGTGCCGATAGTGATAGAGGCATAGACCTGTTGAGGGTAAGAAGAGATTAGTGCTGGAATCATACCCCCGAGATGAATGAGTTTCCAATGGTGATGTTGTTATTCGAATCGGTCTGTGAGATGATCAGATGGTGTAGTGGGGGAAAGGTACTCACATAGAAAGCGAAGCCACTGTATCCCTCAAGATCGATCAAGAGATGATCTACAAAGATCTCGCCAACATGCAACCAGTAGAGAATCTGTGGCTCATATTCTTGAAGATATGGGCCGAGAAGGAAGCTACAATTGTTCACGAAACCTTTGTTGATGGTCAAGTCAAACAAGACAACTGCAATCTTCAGTAATCATTAACTGTATGATGCATTCTCACGTGTCGAAAAGTTAAAGACGGTAATATCTGTGAAATTGACCCGATCTGCGGTGACGATGAAGTCATTCGCGTTGCCTTCCTGATAAACGTTGTTTTCTAATTTGAATCCTCGCACTTCAAGTTCCCCCGTGAGGTCATCTCTCTGATAAGCAAAGTAGCACTCCTGTATGTGTGTCTTGTCTGACCCCAGACCGATAAGCTTGAGTGCCAGGGGATATCTGAAGAGGAAGGGGGGATATGAGCAGCTGGTTTCGGATGTGTTGAAGAAGATGACAACTTCAGCGCTGGTATCCGTGGCCGCCTGCGAGAGAACTGTGGAATGATGTGAGACTTTCATCGTCTTAATACACTCTCACTCTGGTCAGCGTTTGTCGCGTTGACTTCATAGACCACTGCCAGACTCCCCACCACAACGGAGGTGAGAATGAAGAATCTGATGATGCACATGATAGCTGGGGCTGGGTGTATGCCCATCTTGTCCATCCTATCGAGGCTGACATACTGTCTAACTTGATATTTGGGCGTTGGTCGGGCTACGAAGCCTCATCTTTCCTTCCACATCCTTCATCTCTCGCTGCATCTGACACCCGATGAAATTGTATGTCAGATTTCGATCTAACATCGTGCAAAGCTGAGAGAATTCTCTCTCGCAGTATGGCGGCGGCTGACATTTTTTAAGTTGTTCTCTGTGAATGAGCTTGTCTGACGGTGGTAGCAGTTGATGGCTTGAAGGTGCGACCCTAACCAACATCGTGATACTTCTTCACAGCGCGCATTGCGGAGATGAAGCCATTACTCTTAGCGATCGGTTTCATCAACACAGTTCTATCACTGGCCGTATATCAGGTCAACACTACAAATTTTCAGGACGGTGAGCCCGCATGTTGGTGCAGTGTTGAATGTTATGATTAAACACTTTAGTCTTGAATCAATCGGTGGTTGGAAGTGACGCAGATATCTCTATCGTGTTTGAAGGGGGAGAATATAATTGTAACGAAAGGTGAAATTGAGCATCGACGTTGGTTTCATCTTTCCGACATCTCATCAGCTACACTTGGACTTCGAAACAGATTTCTATTCAAGGATCGAATTCAACCGTGCTGACAGACTGCTATTTCTACTTCTATGGAGGAAACAACCAGAGCTTCCGCATCTCAGACCTCACCTTCTTCAATTATTCCCTCTCGTGGAATACCACTGGTGCTGTCTACGGCCAGGCTTTTTATCTGCAGAGAGTTCGATATGTCGATAACATGAACAGTGAGTGAACGTCACACTCTAAAATGAATCTCACGGCATCCAGCCAAGGTCTATTCACGTATGCCGACTTTCGTGGACGACTGCTTATTCACAGGAGCGACCAGCAGTGGAGGTCTTCTCGTCTTAGACAGAGCACCCTCCTCCCTTGTCAGCAACACCATCTTTCGAGACTCTCCCTTCAGCTCTGGTATTGAAGTCGGCTATGGATCCGCTCTCATCTACCTCCTCAACATTTCTGTGACTCTGAATAACATCGCCTTCGACAACTTGTACCGTGGCATCCTTCCCTCCTGCATCGACTTCACCTCTTACCAGTTAACTGTGACCGCACAACATCTCAACGTCACACTGTCTGCTCCCGGTGCCACCTTAATCGATGATACCTTAACCGTCTTCTATCGCCTGCACATCAAAGATTCTTTCTTCCAAGGAGGAGACGGCACTGCAACGAATCTCATGTACGCCACATCAGGCCCCAGTGAGGTCACTCTCACTGGATGTTCCTTCACCAACATCCACATGCAACCTGGAGGAGCTATCTTCCACTCGAAAGGAAATGCAAAGTTGACCCTCACGGACGTAACGGTGCGGAATCTGACGGGCATAGTCTATCGAACCGATGCCATCCTCATCCAAGATTTGGACGTTGCAGATTCGGGCCGTCCTCCATCTTCCCTCTTCATCAGAAACTCCATCTTCGAGAACATCAAGGATGGTTTTTCGGCCGGTGAGTCGTACTCTTTTACAGTGAAATTGATAGTCACAGTGTTCACCATGAAGACATCCAACGTGGACGTAGAGAATTCCTCCTTCATTGATATCTCTACCAGACAGGGAGCTCTCTATCATCAGATCAGTGGGGTCTACCAGTCAGGCATAACCATTCGAAATAGTCGATTCACCCGTGTGGTCTCCTCCATCGACGGAGGCGCCATCAGCTTGACTGGAGTCTTCTCGAACGTGAGCCTCTCGGAAGTTCAATTTGAAGGGAATACGGCCGTGGGAGCAGGAGGCTCTCTCTTTATCAGCGGTGCGGCTGAACGAATCGAATTGAAGAACATCGTGGCGAGAAATGGTCGATCCAGATTAGACGGAGGACACATCTACTTGGGCGTGTCGAGTGTGAGTCTCTTGTGATGACGCCATCATTCGTCATAATGACAAACGCAGGCTGGCCTCATCACCGTGGACAATTGTACGTTGACTGTAGGTAATGCTGAAACCAACGGGGGAGCGATCTCCATCACTGGTGTCGACACGAATATGACATTGAGCAATTTGAACATGACCTCGAACGCTGCGGTATCACGAGGGGGTGCCATCAGCTGCAAGCTGTCGGCCGGTCGGCTGGACTTGTACAACGTCAGTGTATCCAATAGCAACGCAGTGAGCGGAGGAGCCATCTTTTTGAGAGGGACACCTGATCAAGTCACGCTGAACGGTGTTGAGTTGACGAGTGAGTGATGGAGAATTGGATGAAAACTCATCATTTGAGCAGAAAACACGGCGAAGAACCAAGGAGGGGGCATCTACCTGGGCACTACGGGAAATGGTATGATATCTCTGGATGATGTCTCCATGACGGGTAGTTCTGCCCTGTACGGTGGTGCTATCGCTTCGCTGGCGACCATGCAAGAGATCAGGCTGACGAACAACTTCATCTCGACATCTTCTGCACAACAAGGAGCTGGACTCTATTTCAGTCCTCTAGGTTCGATCTCCTTGTTGAATATCCGCAACACTAACGTCACAAATAATGAGGTATTTCTCATCACCATCACCATCTTTCATCTATTTCAAATGGATCATTCTTCCACATAAGATCTCGTGGATTATATCATTCTATTTCACCCTGTGTGGTCATATGTTGATGATATAGGCACTACTGGATGGTGGAATGGTTTACGTCTCTGGAATTCACCAAGTGGCTATCGATCAAGTTCAGATTCTACACAATTCAGCTGGGCAGAATGGAGGAGCTGTCTGCATCTCCGCTTCACAAGGAAGCATCATTCACGTCGATATCAACAATAGTTCAGTGCAATATAACAAGGCCGCTAGTGGAGGAGGCATCAGTGTGACGAGCGGCAAGACAGTGATGAATGCGAAGAATTCCTCTTTCTCTCGCAACTCGGCCGACAACGATGGAGGCGCTTTATCTTATCAGGGAAATGGTGATTGTACAGAGAGATGTCAAATCGAAGCATATACGATGATATCTTGATTTTCATTGATGTGGAACAGATGATGGAGGGATGTTAAATGTGAGCGCTAGCATCATGCTTCAGAATACCGCCAATGTGGGAGGAGCTATTGCATCATCTGGAACCATTTTACGAACGAATGACGTCACCATGGATAGTAACACGGCATCTCTCAGCGGTGGTGCCATCTACTCCGTGGGAACATCCATCAGCACGAAGAGACAGACGACTGTGAGGCTGTCATCCAGCAACGATCGGTACAACAATAACACCGCCGGTGAGAGACGATGATGGACACGATATTTATGCTAGATCAGGACAAGGAGGAGGAGCTTACGTGATCGGAAATGCCATCGTCACGTCGACCGTGTTTGATGGTAATCATGGAAACGGTAGTGATATCAACACTCAACGGGGATCTGTCAGTCTGTACGGATCGAGTCTGAAGAGCGAGGGCTTTTCTCTTTACGTTGGCACGACGAGCACGGTGAAGAGTCAAGACACGGTGATCGATGAGGTCTACTTATCTTCGATGACATCCAGTCTGCAAGCCAATGGAATAGGGTCCGATTCACTCTCTCTGACGTGAGTCGTGGAGATGGCGAGAATCGTATATTGACGATGAAAAGGTGTTCTCCGGGCCAGAATCTGACGCGAAACAACGGGGGAACATACAGTTGTCAGAGCAATGTGGTCGGCACGACATCGTCTCTCATTTACAGGACGAACACAGGTGACGTACAGGAGACAGGATGGTTGAGCTGAGAGATGATTAGATCAGAGAGCTGTTGGCATCGCTGCCGGAGTGTCCGTCGGTTTCTTTGTCATCATCGCAGCCATCGCTGCATTCTTCATCGTGAGAAGGTACAGACAGCAAAGGAGAGAGTTGGAGAATGCGAAGCACAGCAACGAATTTGACATGCAGGAGCTAGTCAAGATCGATCTGGGAGATGCAAAACGGTAATTCATAATAAGATCTCTTTCGCTTACACGCTGAATAGGTGTCTGCTCGATTTCGATGAATTGAAAGACTTGCAATTGATTGGAAAGGGTTCATTTGGAGGTGAACAGAGTAATGAGAATGTTCATCTGACGAGAAGCAGTGGTGTACAGAGCCACATGGAGGCAGTTGACTGTGGCAGTGAAGCAGATCATCAGCGATTCCGTATCTGCCGAGCAGTTGAAGGATTTTCTGAGTGAAGTGGCCATCTTGCAGGTGAGCAGATTGATTCATACTGAATCCGACGTTCAACAGAGTATACGATCTCACCCTAACGTCGTGTCATTGTGAGTCACCTATATTCATTTCGTCTTCTTGTTACCAAACGATGTCATCACACGTCTAAACCATTTCAGCACCGGGTTGACCTTCCCTCCTCAACCTCTCAGTCTCGTCACCGAATTCTGTCACGGTGGCGGTTTAGATTCTTATCTCACCAAGAACGACACACCCCTTGAAGTTCTCAAGGGTATCATGAGAGGCATCGCGCTGGGAATGAATCACCTGCACAGTGAGGGCATCGTGCGTTCCATCCGAAAGTTATGTTCTGACTTGTACATCGTAGATCCACAGAGATCTGGCCGTCAGAAACATCTTACTCACACAACATCTCGAGCCGAAAGTATCCGACTTTGGCTTCTCTAGAAGGACGGACGAAGGGTCCGGCGTAACTCAGACCACTATCGGTCCTGTCCGTTGGATGGCACCAGAAGGTGTGCAAATTTGGCTCTTATTACTCATTTAATGCGTCTGCAGCCATCATCTCACAAGCCTATTCTACAAAGTCAGACGCCTTCAGTTTCGGTGTGTTGGTGTGAGTCGATCGGTGGAGAAGAGGAGGCTGATGAGGGAGATCAGTTGGGAGATGATCACTGGAGGAAAAGTTCCATACGAAGAGTTGGAGACAGTGGAAGCTGCTCTCGCCGTGATTCAAGGCACCAGGCCTGCTATTCCCTCGGACTTTGACGATCGAGATCTCATCCAACTCATGACACGTGAGAGACCATCATCATCTTATGTTCTCGACACATGATCTGATGATGACAGTGTGTTGGGGGACTCAGCCTGAGTTCAGACCCGATTTCGGTACCATCCTCGATCGTTATCTATCTGATGTCACACGTACTCCCGTGGAGAATTTGGGCGGAGAAGTCGTGCCAGAACAAGACGATAAGAGATACACGAGCCCTCACGGCCTGGATGGTGATGCAACATACGCAGCGGTTCCCGCGATCTACACGGCGACGAAAGAAGAGGACTCTGCTTATTCTTCCATTCCAGGTAGAAGCAATCACTATGAGATGTAATGTGGAGAATAGAACCACTCGATGTGGACTGCGTTGGTGTTCGCTGTCCCAATATTTTTCGTATTGATTCGGGAAGAGTTGATCTACAACGGAACAAATGTGTGGGCAGGAATTAAGAAGCCACAACCTCATCTGCCGCATGGAAGTTCTCTTTGGACTCTTCAAAAATTCATTTGGAGGAGGAGACGAACAAGATGAAAACAGCGAAGAAGAGACAGAGGACTACACCCACGAAGATGATGGAGAGGCCTCATCACCCAAAGAACCACTCGATGCAGACGAAGAATTAGACCAGTCATTCACCTTCACGAACCAAGCTGACAACTTCATGCTACCTGCTCCGAACACCCCGCTTCCTGGTGCAAACAAAACGAAGAAAAAGAAGAAGAAGAAGAAGAAGGAGAGCGGCAAGGAGACAGCGAAAGAAGAAATCACAGAGAATGAAGCACAGATCGTAGAGGCCGAAATCACTCCCGAGAAAGATGTGATCGCCACCCCCATCGCCACCTCCGAAGAGAGTGCCAGACTACTCTTGGAATCAGACGATTGGGAGCTCAATCTGCTGAACATTGTCGATTTGATCCGTCATTACAACATTGTGCGGTACGTTGTTCGTTCTTCACACGACGCGAGCGAGTCGAAGAAGTCACGTAAGAAGAGGAACAAGAAGACGAAGGACAAGTCGGCCAAGGTGGAAGAGATCGAAGTCGATACGGCAGACATTTTCTTCTTTATGGAGGAAGAGACACCGACCGAGAAAGAAGGAGGAACGAAGAAGTACCGAAAGAAGAAGAACAAGAACAAGAAGAAATCACAGGGGGTTAAGGAGAGCCAAAATGCAACATCCCCAACCGAACCGATTTCACATTCACCGAAAGAAGAAATCTCAACCGATAAGAAGGTAGAAGAAGAGGTGAAGTCCCATCACGGATCATCATCGTCTCATCCTCCACAGCCAGCACCCGTCAAGCTCTTACCTCCCAACGGCCTCATCCCCCGGCTCCTTTCCTGCTGTACAGATGCATCGCAATCCATTCGATTGAGAGAAGCTGCCCTCGTGTTGCTCCACTGCTACGTCGATGAAGGTACACCCGTATTATCACCTGAACTATGTGGAGACGCCACGGACTTCATCTCTCAACTCTTGACTACCAACGTTGTCAGGGGCAACGGAGTCACCAGCCAATTGACCGGTCGATTGATCCAACGGTGGGCGGGAAAACTTTCCTCGAAAAATCTGACTGGTCGGTAGCGTCGACGAACCTAGTGAATGGTTGATGCAGATCGTCAGCCAGTACACTGGCACTTTCTTCTTCCGTGACGGTTTCGAAAATCTCGTGAAATGTACGTCTGGCTACTCCCTCGAGCAGCTCATCCTCCTTCACTTGTGGTCCCACCCCGAAGATTCAAAACACAGAGACAACCTCTTTCAGCTCTTACTCGAATTTCTGGGCAAGTTGGGGTCCAGGCTGGGGGAGAAGAAATTAGAGTCGACCTACTATTCGACTTTGAGAAGTCGATACAACTTGTTCGGTTATCCATTGGAGGCCGGTTTATTCCAACCCATGCACACTTCTACTCCAGCAGAGAACAGTAAGGCACCGAGGAACGAGTTGGAGTTTCCCCTGTTGACTCTGAGGTGAGAGCGGTGATTTATTTCACTTTAATCTTCTCGCAGACTGTCCACGTCGAAGACGGAAGAGATGAATTCAAAGACGATGGCGGGGGTGAATCGATGAAATTTCACGGAAAGCTCGATGACATTTCGTCAGGGACTCTTTGTTTACTTGGACAAATTGAAATCGAGTTGGAATGAGGTGGTATTAGACATGGGCAGCATCAGTCTACTCACTTCGGTTGAAATCAAAGTCGACATGCCAAACACTCTGTGGGAGTACATGACCGTGGTAGAGGCCGGTATCAACGGCAACATGATGAACAAGATCAGGCAGTTCACTCAGGTGGCCCGAATATTTGTGCCCCCACACTCACCCCCCACTAGATCTCCAACGGCAACACGAGCAAAGAATCGAGGACGAAGAAGGAAGACCGTATCTGTTTCTTCCTCGACACACCTCAACTGTGTCGCTTTATCAAGATATCCATTCGAGTCAATGACACACCCAATTACCGCAAGAAGAGCAGGGGAAAATTTCCGAGCACTTGCCTCGTATCCATCGCCGCGCGAGGTATCAGAAATGTACTGAGAGACACGTCCACGGTCGAGGGAAGGGCGTTGACCATACAAAACAAGATGAGTGTCTTTGCATCGGAATTTGAAGAGAAGAGGGGGGAGTTGTGTTCGGAGATGGAGACGACGAAGGGTAACGGTGGAAATAACAGCGATGTGGGGCACAAGAAGGCCATCACATCGCAATTCAAGGAAGTAAACAAGGCACAGATCTTCTATTATTACGCTCGTGTCATCCTCCAGGTGATCCTCTCACGTCTCACGATTCGATGACAACTGACTCTCGTTCAGAGCATGAGAGAGTATTTACCTCTGAAGAGAGGCACCGGCCCGGAAGAGTCAGAAGTCGCGGCCTCATCCATCGAATTGGAGACATCCACCGACGTGATGAGCAGTGATCACAGCATCGATCAGTGGCTCTGCTTCAGTCGAATCATCTGTGACACACTCGTCTCTCCCCCCGACCTCGAGTATGGGACCTCCCACCCCACCGCCACCCTCCCTCCCTCCCCGGAAGAAGTGATGACGTCATCAACTCCCAACGCCTCCGAGGAAGTGACGTCATCACCGGCACCCGACGAAAAGAGACGACCGGACGTCAACCTGACGTGGGACCAAGCGGCCCAATTATTCGAGACCTTCTGCGTATTGGGCGTCGCGTCGAGTGACCTGAGAGAGAAAGTTTCGACTCAATTGATCGCCAGCTCTCTCATTCTACTCAATCGAGAGTGGCTGCCCCTATTCTTCACACACTTTCTATCCAAGGAACCCAAGAGCTTCTGTGGAGATGAAGAGACGTCGAAGAGTCTGACGCCGGGTGGCATCGTGCAGAGAGAGATATTCGAATTGGTACACAATATGATTCGACCGGACGATCACAAGGTGAGATTTCATTCTGATCGAGTTGAACATATTTTATTTTCATGATGAACATTGTGAATCTGTGCTGATGGGAGGACAGATATATACGGGACAACTGTTTCAGTTGTTGTCTGATTGTCTATCGAACGAGACGACCATCGATACCGAATTGTTCTCGTGGACTCTTCTCATGCTCTCTCGCATCATTCAGAACATCAACACGAAGACGAAGGCACAATCTTTCTCACCGGACGTGCCTCCACTGCTCACACTGTATCGATTTCTACAGAGGTCATTTGATCTACCTCAGTACAAACAAGAATCATTTTTGATGGCCATATACGTATTACGTAAAGTCGTCACCCACGTTGACCTCAAGGTGATCTATGACGTCATCAGAAAATTCCGAGACGATTCTGGGGAATTTCCGGGGAAATGTCTGACCCTATTCAGACGGTCAGAGAAGAAATGTTGGACGATCCATCGTTCTATCATCACTTCCTCCTCCGTTGTACCAAATATTCGAACCCATTCATCCATTCTGCCGTGATCGAACTACTGGAGACCATTTTGAATCCAGCCACATTCCCAGAAGAAGAAGTCAGAGCCGACATCGAAATCCTCCGCGGAAATGTGAGCGAACGTTCCGCGACATTCCGTCGAAATTTCGATTCGATCTCAACGAACGGTTCAGGTGAGACGAGAAGCCGGCCGCATGCTGAGAGACAAGAACGAGCCGAGCGTGACACAATTTCTACTCGATGTGATCAATCTACTGGCCACTCCTCTCATCGTAACGGAAGGACAAGACACCATCACGGTAGACAACGAGACTTGTTCTTTCCTGTTGGACCTCCTCCAGGTGAACGATGACGTGTGATGACGTCATCATGACATCATCCAGCATCACCCCCTGAGCATCTCCACCGTGGGCCTGTGGTGGGTCGTCCTCAGCCTCGTCAGACGCAGCGATCCCGTGTACATACTGAACCACTCCGCACCGCTCGTTCAAGTTTTCTCTTCCATGTTGTCCTCCACGGACGAACTGCAAGGCATGATGTGCGATGTGTTCGGTGAGCTGGTCAAGTGGCTATTCACACAATCTGGCTCGGGAGAAATCTGCACTCAGATGTTTGGAAAGCTGATGAACATCATGACGAAGATCTCGCAGCAGGTGAGTCACGTGACGTCGACCCCGACTGACTCGTTGTAGATGGAGAAGGAGAACCTTGACACGAAAGAAGGTACCGGGGAAGAGAGGAGAGTCAAGACGGGCTCGAGCGAGTGTGTTCTCCTCTGTCGAATGATCTCCGCAGCTCTCATCGTGAAGAACGATGTCCTCCTCACTCGACCGATCCCGCTCTATCAGCTCGTTCAAGTTTTGAATTGTGTGGCCGTTACAACCCGCGTCGTCTTTCCCTCGCTGGAGGGGAAGACCGAGGGTGGCCACGACTTCGACGGCACGTGTCGAATCGGCGAGCACTTACTCAAACTGATCACATCGATGTCTTCGGATCCAACGAACGAGAGCATCAAGGGCCTCATGACCGAGGTGATCGATTGGATGCGGAACGCATCGACGATGTGACTCTGATAGGTCTGCCGGGGAGACGATGTGAGTCTGAATCACATCGTGCAGTGGCTGGGAGAGCAGAAGTCACTCACAGTGAAACCGAGATCGGCCGGCACCGCCAACGCAAACGAGAGAGAAGAGTGGAAGGCGGCGATACTGAAGGTGACCTTTCAGCTGGCGAATTTTGGCGGGAACAGTACGAGGAATCATGTTTTGGGGGTGGCCTTCAAGTGGCTCAAATCGAACCCCTCTGCCTCTCTCGCTCAGCTATGTCAGTCTCTCATCACAAACGATGACGTGGCCGATCACTTTGTGCGAAACTTGAATGGATTTCACATTTTGGCGGGACAGCTCGTGGCGGGACAGACTACAACGCCGTCGAACGTGTCCGGTGAGGAGTTTCATGTGAATGAAACCCTGATGACGTGGCAGGTAACACGGGTGCCATCCATCTAACGAGTCAATCTCTCATCCACTTGCAATCTACAACGAACGGAAACCCTCCCAACAACGGTACAAACAACGGAAACAACAACAGCGGCGGAAACTCTTTCAAGACGTCGAAGCCGGGAGCGATGGAGAATTTCTCCGCGTTAGCACAGCTCGGCACCACGGACACACAACTACTCAACATCTTCAAAGACTTCACCGGTAACGGTACCGTGTGGACGAAAAAGTGTCCGACCAACACGAAAGATTCAGAGTTTCGCATCAAGATCAAACTACCGTTTCCCATTCTATTGAAACAGGTGACGTGTGATGACGTCATCGGGTCTGAAGGTGTGAAGGTCTTGATCTCTTCGTATAGACAGTGGTACCTCGAGAACAATGAGATATCAGAGTGGCCGACTTATCTGACCGTCTGCGCTGGTTTGGCCGCTTCACCTACCAACACATACAAGAATCTCAAACCTTGCGGAAGATTTCCGTTCAAGAAGGTGAGACGTCTTCCCCTTTAAACCTTAAAACCGACGTACACCCCCCGTCTGCCGATCTTGACCCCTCCAGGCCGATTCCGGCATCTTGAAGACCTTCCAATTCAACGTCAACCAAGGCGCCATCGCTCGCTACATCACGCTCAAGATCCAACACGACGGTAACAAACCCATCGCCCTCACTCGCATCCACCTCCGTGGCTACAACGCATCGAATTACATGTACGCCTCGACAGAATCCACCGACTCGACCTTGTCTCCAAAGCCAGACGACGTAGCCCACATACCGGCATCCGCCGTTCACTCTTGCTGGGAGCTCCTCTCAGGCTGTCTATCGAATCATCCCAACACGGCCGAACACATCGCATCGCAGTTCTCCAGCGAGGGAGCCGACGGCGATTCTGAAAAATTACTCTACCAGCTCGTGTCTCAGATGTCCACCGAGATCGGCTACGTAGAAGACATCGTCCACCATTTAGCCTGTCACAGTTCATTCTTGGCTTCGAAGATCATTCGATATCTGTTGAACGGTGAGACCAATGTGTATCAGGCACAATTGCTGGGGAGGCTCATGACCGTGACTGGCGACGCCCGTCATTCAGAGGACGTGGAGATGCTGACGCGGCACGTCTTCCAGCTGTTCGAGAGTGCCCCGGCGGGTCAGGCCGGTCTAGTCGTGTCACCGTCTGTGGTGCCTCTCATGAACTCTCTGACGCTGATGGTGAGGGGTGAGCCACCCTTTGAGAGGCCAGAGAAGATCCGAGTGGAGAAGGAGGGAGTGAGTGACGTCATCACACGTCATACCACGTCATCACTGACTGATGACAGGTTCTCGCCTTGTACGAATGCGCAAAGATCACACCGGAGGGCAGTCAGAAGCAGATCGCATCACTCAAACTCTTGTCCGCCCTCCTTTCGGCCGATGCCGATCTGTACCGTCACATCGTCGATGACCTGCTGCACGACCTGTCATCCGATCGAAATCTCCCGGAGAAATCAATGAGATGTACCGCCATACTGGCCTCTGTCTCTACGGCGTGTGCAGACATTCTCATGGACAGCGGAATCGTCGCGCACTTCTCCCAACGGGTCCAGCAGCCGGCGGCGAACCCAGAAGCATTGAGGTCTCTCTTTGATTTCTTCACGGTATGTGCGTCCAGCTCTCGCATCAAGACGTGGCACAACGACAAGATGCTGGGATACGTACTCGATCTGTGGTCGACGGTCAAATTACGCCCGGAGACTCTCGTACCCTATCTCAATCTACTCACCTGCATCATCGATGGATCACCCGCCACACAAGAGACCGTAGGGCACTGGCTGGCCGACATGCTGGAGAGAGAACCCTCTCTAGACAATCCATCGCAGTGTAAGCTGTTAGAAGCTCTACTGTGCACGAGAGACTATGCCTACGTCACCATCAGGGATAAGAGTTATCACGGTACATCCAGTCACGGCGGCCAGCAAGGTAGAAAGTCTCTCAGTCTGCCGCTCGAATTCGATGCCAACAACGCTGGCAACGCGACCGTAGATGGTGCTAATGTAAAGAGCTCTTCCCTCCCGGCGACGGCGTACATCTACACGACGATCAAAGCGAATCAGGGATTCAGCAGCGGCTACCACTACTGGGAGGTAGAGGTGTTGGGCACTTCGGGTAATCTCTTCATCGGTGAGCATCTCATCCGTATCATCCATCATCGTCATGCATCATGCATCATCATGACATCAGACATCATCGTTAACATCACGCATCATCATGACATCAGACATCATCGTTAACATCATGCATCATCGTTAACATCATGCATCATCGTTAACATCATGCATCATCGTGACGTCACGCAGGTGTGGCCGAGCAAGAACATCCAGTCCACCACTACCTGGGACAATTCTCAGCCAACGGTTTCATGTCTTTCGGTCTCCTCGGCTCTTCCTCCTCTTGGTTCTACTCTGCCTCAGCCGACACACAGAACTCGAAGCAGTGGGGGTCCATGTTCTCTAAGGGTGACGTCATCGGCGTCGAATTGGACTTTGAGGCGGGAACTCTCAGCTACTTCCGCAATGGAGAATCTCTGGGAGAGGCGTACTCGGGCGGCTTCGGTGATGGAGAATTATTCCCATCCGTCACACTCCACGCCCCGGGTGATCACGCGGCCTTTCTGTACTACTCGCAGGCCAGCAAGCCTTACAAGAAGAAACCGACCATTGTGGATGCGACGGAGGGTAATCAGTACGACAGATCTTCCGTCATGGCGTTGGATTCTTCACATCCATTGTTCTACCACAGAACGACTACCATCTACTGCGTGCCCGTCGGAACCACACTGGGACATTTTAAGAGCGTAGTCAAGTCACTCAACCCTAATGCCAAGAAGATGGAACTGTACGACGGAAAGCAAGTGCTGAAGGGAGAAGGACAATACATGCAGAGTCTACTGCAGCCATCGGGTGAGAGGAAGAATCATCCACGTGACATCGTCTCATTCGATCCAGTCAGTGATATCATCGATCTACAACTCGCCACGAGTGAAACCGATACCCCGGAAGAGGCTCAACCTCCTCTGAGGCCCATCCACAACCGTCTCGTCCAAGTCTTAATCGAGAGGAACACCTTCTCCCTACTGGTGCAGTGCGTCTACAACTCGGCCGAACAGAAGATGACGCAGAAACTCTCCCCAGACTCCACGGCCTCGGTATCCAGCTGGCTGTCTTGGCTCGACCTCCTCCGAATTTTCATCCGGATTTCAGATTACGCCTTCCACTTCCTCAACGACAAGAGGTGCAGGAGCCTCTTCATCACGGCGATTCGAGGAAAATTCGTACCCGAAGAAATGGCGGGAAATCTCAACAAGAACCACCCCATCGATCACGAAGAAATCAAATCAGACATGTTCCATCCAGTCATGATGGCCTTGCGAAGACTATTGAGAGACCACACGTCACTCGATACCGAGCGTAACGTACGCAAGGGCATGATCGAAAACACCCTCCTCGAGAGATTTCTCGTCAAGATATCCAATCTGAGCGGTGTAGAGCCCAACAACCCGGAACGATTTCTCGAAGTGACGAGCCACGACAAAGACAGGACGGCAAAGAAGAACAAGGAGGGCGGGAAATCGAAGGCGAACGCAAAGACGTTCTGGGCAAAGGGAACTGGCTACGGTACTTCGTACGACGGAGAGACGCAGTGGGATCACCAGCAATACACGAAGACTATCCTTGCGAAGGCGAAGCAGCAGGCTCAGATGATGAGCGTCCTCGGTGGTTTTTTATCTCTGCCGACCGATCGGTTGAGCCGGGCCGTAGACATGGATTACCTGTCAGAATTACTGAGGGACTCTAGCTTGGTACCCACCCTCATCAGCTACCTCAGGAACGATTCACTCCTGGACCTCATGCGACAGAGTCAGCTGTACGCCGCCGTGTTCGATCTCATCGGAGGCATCGCATCACACGCACCTCTGGTCTACCTCTTATCGACCCATGAGGACGAGACATCGTCGATTTGTGAGCTCATCAACAAGTTACACGTGATGGCAGAGTTATTCATCCGCACATCGAAGAAGGCGGAGAAATTATCCGACGTGGACGACGAGGTGAGAGGGTGTGGTGAACGAGATTGACTGGTTGTAGAAGGAGAAACACAAGAAGGAAGAGGATATGACGGAGATGAACGTGGCACACTGCATTCTCCTCGTTTCGAAGTTGGTCAACGATGCAACGTCCGACGTCAAGCAGATGAAGGTGGAAAAAACAGAAAAGACCGAGACTCCAAGTGTGGACGCATCAGAAACGAACGCTACGGAAACAGATGCCATACCGGGAGGGGTGACGTCATCTCGAGAAGAAGAGCTGAAGGTGGATAGGTCATCGACGACCTTCAAGTCATCCATCAGAAGAATAAGGACATCCGAGATGTCTACTGTTCCGAAATGCGTTCGCTCCAGTTTGGAGAGGTAAAGAAGATCGTCCGTGACATCGACTCACGTGCGGCAGATGACCATGACCGACGAGAGTGGAGAGCACTTCCACCACCACTACGCCAGCCGCATCGAACAAGAGACTGCGGGCATGGCCACAAAGTTCAAGAGGCTCGTGCAGGAGATCTCTTCACTCAGCAACGGCTTACCTCTATCTCCAGAGTCTTCCGTGTTCGTTCGGATCGATGCAGAGAGGATGGACGTCATCAAAGGTGATTCGCAGGGAGGTAGCTACGCCGTGCTGATACGTACAGTACTCATCACCGGTCCGGCCTTCACGCCCTACAGCAACGGATGCTTCCAATTCGATGTCTATTGTCCGACAGATTATCCATCGTGTCCACCGGTCATCAATTTAGAGACGACAGGGTCCGGCCTCGTGCGGTTCAATCCCAACCTCTATACCTGCGGCAAAGTGTGTCTGTCCCTACTGGGTACGTGGCATTCTACCAATCAGAACGAACAGTGGAACGAGAACAGCACCATCTTGCAGGTGAGACGTTTTAGAAGAGGAGAGACTGACTCAAATGAGGTCCTCGTGTCCATCCAATCCCTCATCTTCGTTGAGCAGCCCTTCTTTAACGAGCCCGGCTTCGAGAATCTGATGGGAACGCAGAACGGAGACAAACAGAGTAGAGATTACAATCAGAACATTCGCCTTCAGACGTTGAAGTGGGCCATGCTGCATCAGCTCAAGAACCCCCCGGCCGGGTTCGAAGATGTCATCCGATCTCATTTCAAGCTGAAGAGAGAGAGCGTTTTGAGCGAAGTGGAGGTGTGGGTGAAGGAGAGTCCAGGAGGAAAGCAGCAACAGATGAGAGATCAATTGGAAGAGCTGAAGAAGGAAATGGACGCTCTATAAACGACTTTTGTATGTAGATGGTGCGAAATTCGAAAAAAAATGGAATTTTTTTACCCGATCTACAATTCGCCAGGGGGAGTCGGTGATCTCTCGATCATATCACTCAGCCATGTCGAATCTTGCGTTCGAGGCCATCGAGCTGAGTAAGCAGATTGCTGCTCATACCGCCAAGAGACAGGAGCAGTTCAAATTAGCCGTCCCAGTCAAACATTTGGTAAATCACATCTCAAATCATCCTTCTGACGTTCTAAAGATTATTGGTGTCGGTCATCCATGTTACCCCAAAGCCCTACAGAGTGTGGGAAGAGGTGTTCTCAAATTGGCAATGCAAGAGAAAGGATATAAGGAAAAGTAAGTCTCACATCTCGAGCACCATCAAGGTTGACGCGAAATCCAGGAAGCTCCAAAGCATGAGCTCAACCAGCTGGAAGGACTCTGGTAACATGTTCCTCGTCCCAGAACTCCACGATCCCAAGTAAGAATACATCCATGGACTCGCTGTCTCGTTGTCTAAACGTATCAGGACCCTCGCTCGAGTCGTCTTCACCATCATGAATTATCACAAACTGAAAACCAGAGATCTCACCGTCATCCACAACGATGGAACGAAGAAGATGGGAACCATGGGTATCAGTCGTGCCGTCTATAACGAGTGATGGTCTCATCATCCACTTGTCCATTCTGACATTATGCTGTAGACCCACCAATGTCAACCGCTTCGTCGATGCACTGACGGCCAATCTCAAGTATGAAGGAGGTTTCCGAAGAATTTGGATCGGTACGAAGCTTCAGGACGACAGAGTGAGTCGTGTAGACGCGTTCGTGATCATGACATCAACAGGACTTTTTGGTGTACGATCACGAGTTTCCGAGAGGAAATTATGTCGGAAAGGGTGGAAAAGTCAGAGAGTGAGCACCATCATGTACACATCGGATCATAGACACATCATTTTCATCACGATCGCGCATTGATCGATCGTGACTCATTCCAAATCAAGGACCGAACACTCTGACGGACCCTTCCACCTTCTCAAGCCCGACGAGTACAACCTCATGCTCGAGAGAATCTACCCCGTGAGTCCATCTACAACCAGCCACTCTGACCCCTCCCCAGCTCTTCTCTAGACACTTCTTCCCTGAGATTTTGAACGAGAAGAGTCAGAAGCACAGATTCGATGATGAAGAGATCGATAGAAAGCCAGTGAGAACAGACAAGGTCTGGGGCAAGTATTTGAAGCAAGTAGAAGGTGAAGGAGACTGTAGAGAGACATAGACTGATCGAGTGCAGACTGGAAGGAAGAGTGGAACCAGCAGGACATGAAGTCGGATGCAGAGGGAGGAAGGGACAATCGACCCAGAGACAGAGAACAGATCATCGCCAGCGCTTTTGCGAAATTGTTCGAGCAGCTGAAGTGATCTGCACAATAAAAACGAAAATAGAACGACCACTCAGACGTAACACTCTATATCCTCCCCTGTGGATGTGTAGATGAGCCAGATGATCGACAGGAACATCAGCTCAACCGAAGAGCATTTTCGCTTCTGCTATGTCTGTACAGACGAAGAAGAGTGGGGATAGTCACCAGGGTGAAGGATGATCGTGTCATTCTCAATCACCCCACGTGATGTGCGCGTGGACGAGAAGATTTACGATTCTGAAATCTCCTGCCGCAGAAGAGGCCTCTAGACGACCGAAGATGTTGGGATACAAACCGAGGAGATGTTGAATACAATCACCCCTTGCATTCTTCTTTGAGAAAACAAAGGTGATCGTCGATCGGACGACCATGCAAAGATCGAGATGTTACAGATGGTTTTAGCAAAAGGATGTATCAAAGGAACAAAAGAAGCGGTAGCGTCAGCGGTTGGTTTTTTTTGTCGAAAGCTTTTCTTTGAAGTAACCGATTGACTTTGCGCTTCGATGGTTCAGCGAATGGGTCAACCGTATTTTTTACATTGACAAAAATATTATGGGACTCATGACAGTCAATCCCTGCTCAACATCATCCATTGCTTCATGTCGATCGATGGCGAGAATCACAGTGCATCCTCTTTATTTATCCTGAGACCACTGGATGGTCTTGATATCAATGCCCTCCTTCACCATCTCCCACAGAGGCGACATCTCTCTCAGCCTCTCCACGTTCGCTGTCAACAGCTCTATGGCGTAGTCGATCTCCTTCTCTGTCGTGAACCTTCCGATGCCAAATCGAATGGAGGAGTGTGCCACGTCCTGAACATAATCAGCGACAGGGTGCATTCTAAAGCTCACCTCTTCGACTCCCAGAGCTCGTAAGACGTAAGAAGGTTCGAGAGTGGCGCTCGTGCAGGCGCTGCCGCTCGAACAGGCAACGTCCTTGAGACCCATCATGAGTGACTCTCCTTCAATGTATGCGAACGAGACATTCAAGTTGCCGTAATATCTATACCGAGTCACTGTCTATCCTCTAAGACGGTCGTTGTGTCACCTGGCCTCCATATCACCGTTGACGTAAATTTCTGGAATCTTCGCCTTGATGCCGTTGTAGAGGCGATCGAACAGCTTCTTGATGTGCTTCGTGTCTCTCTCCATCTCTTGGGCGGCGATCTGGCAAGCTGAACCGAGGCCAGCGATGAGAGCGGCAGGTAAGGTACCCGATCGGATGCCTCTCTCCTGACCACCACCAGATTGGATGGCTTCGATTCTGACTCGAGGACGTCTTCTGACGTAGATGGCACCGATGCCTGGTGGAATGAATAAAATGAAAAAAATGGAGTTTAATTGTTTTTTCGGTGTCACCTTTCGGGCCGTAGAGTTTGTGTCCGGAGATGGAGAGGAGATCGATCTTCATCTTGTTGACGTCGAGAGGGATCTTGCCGACTGCCTGGTGGAATGGTCACTAGTTGTCGTGATGACGGTTGTGATGTAGATTGGATGATGATGTGATATGGATGGTGTGATCGATGGTGTGATGGAATAGAGAGGAGACTGACCTGTGCGGCGTCTGTGTGGAAGAAGACACCGTTCTCTCTGCAGAGGGTACCAATCTTTTCCAAGGGCTGAATGACACCGATCTCATTGTTGACTGCCATGATGGAGACCAATACGGTGTCCTTTCTGATCGTGTTCTTCAATAATTCCAAGTCCACTAGTCCATTCTGCTGTACGGGTAGATATGTGACCTGATTTCCATCAACAATCGATGTCACATCATCATCACCTCGAAGCCTTCTTGTTCCAAAGCTCTGCAGGAGTCTAAAACACACTTGTGCTCCGTGACGGTTGTGATGACGTGTCTCTTCTTCGACTTATAGAATCGAGCGACACCCTTGATGGCGATGTTATTGGACTCTGTGGCTCCACTGGTGAAGATGACCTCTTTAGAATCGGCTCCAATTAATTTTGCAATGTTCTATTGCGAGATGATTAGAAATCGTGATGAATCGATTTGAAGATGTATTTACCTCTCTGGACTCCTCGACGACGTCATGTGTTTCCCATCCGTAAGAATGTGTGTTTGAGTGAGGATTTCCGTAGCTTTCTGTCATGTATGGCATCATATTATCCAAAACCCTCGGGTCGATGGGAGAGGTGGCTTGCATGTCTAAGTAGATAGCTCTGCCCGCCTTCTTTGTTATCTGCAGACTGTCTGCTATCTGTTTCTCCTCTACATCACAATCAACTTACTCATCCAATCACATTATGCTACGTACCTACAGGGGCTGACTGTTTAGTCATAATTGGTTTGAATGATAATTCTTGCTGAAGCTGAGGGGCAGGAGCAGCTGTCGCTTTACCGCGAGCGAACATCGTGATCTTTGGTCTCACCACCTGGTGCAGGGCAGGCCTGAAGTGACTCTGTACGGCAGCCTTCTGTGCGAAACGAAGACATGTAGTGTTCCTAATCATCGTGGCTGTTGTTTCTGTTCCTCGGTTTCTATGGAACGTGTGGTCACGACATCATAGTTTCAAAAAATTGAGCGGCGGAATTTCACTATTTATCCGTACAGGGGCAGCGATCTAATGTTTCATGAGGGTTTAAAGTTGTTCTTTTAGAGCTCTAACTCCTGTGGCTGCCAGAGCGTCTCTACCTCCACCAGTTGCCCCACTGTTCCCGCGCAAAACTGAACATCAAACCTTTGAAAATGAAACAACTTCAAGATGAAAGTAAGAGTGACCATTCTGATTCTTAACAATATCTTTTATACATAATCACAAATAGAAATCATTGGTGATCTCTAAATGCCTGGTATGGAGGACGTCATCCATCTCAAAGCTCATGCAACCACCGTCGAATCCATCCAGAGCAGGTGCCACCCAGTCGGATTCTGTGTCTCCAAATGGAGGGCGAGGGGAGAGGTGATTGTGGTGAGACGTTTCATCTGCAGATGTGAGTACGATGAGATCATTCAAGGAGGCTCAGCCTCTGAAACGTCCACCGTCTCGTCTCTCTCTCTCTTCTCTGTGGATGAGAGATGAGCTCCCATCGCCATGAATGGGAGAGGTGCCGTCGACTCTAATGATGCCATGTCAGACGACTGATGGAGATCAGCGGGGAATGAATCGAGGAAGCTATCGAGTTGGATATCTTCGTTCGTCTCTTGAGGGGTCTGTCATCGCACATCAGGTCTCCAATCGTGTGAGGACGATGGTCACCTGAGGCAGTGTCTCCTCTCTGAAGACCCTCATGTATTCTTCTTCGAATCCTTCAGACAAGAGATCCGGCAGACGATTCCAGAGGCTCCTGAGTATCGACTCATCCTGGGTGTCTGTGGATGTATGAGTCATCTGATTGGATGTGTGAAACACTCACTCAAATACTGTAGGACTCTCAATTGGTCGTTTGGAGGTTGTCTGCTGTAAACCACGCTCTCGGGGAGGGTGCAGAATCGGTAGACCACATCTCCATGCTGATTCAAGAGAGCGACCTCGTAACGTCCGTGACCTTTGAATCCCTTCTTCATCAGCGGCCTCTGAAAGTGTATCTCGATCGCATCTCCCATCTCCTCGACTTCGATGATCGCTTCGGTGGACGTCGATTGTTTCTTCCCTTCCCCTCTGTAGCAGAATTGGACCTTGCAAGCTCTGAGATTTTGGATGTTCTTCACATCGGAGGCAAAGATCTGAAGGATGGCAACGTCTTTGACGCTGTGAGGGCCGGGCATGACTCGAAGACGGTGGCATTGCTTTCCTCCTTTACCGGGATGCCACGGTAAGACGTTGATGAACCCACGACCGTTGATCAGGAGTAGTCCTGCATATTCTTCTCTGATGTGGTGGCTATAATTGAACATGATGGATCTGAGCCGTGACTTTCCTCTTTCAATGAAGAACATCAAGTATGTGTCTGTCATCTTAGAGGTATGTGTCTTTCAGAGAGGTGTGACGTTCGTGTGGTGAGAAGAGGTGCTGCTCGTAAGCTTGCCTCAGTTGAATTAACTTTTGGACATTGGAATATCTAAGGACGCTCGACCGGCCGTCCGAGTGGCTGGCCGTCCTGCCTTGTAAAATTTTTGGGCTGAGACGAATTCTGATGTATTACGTCTTTGAAGCCATTCAACTGCTTGTGAGAGCCTCTGTCTCTATGTGCGAGTGAGTATGTCTCCACATTGAAAGCGCTCGATCTGGTTGACGCTCGAGATACCGTTATAGAATTATTCCAGCGTTGATCCCGCTGACAGACGCGAGAACTGGTATCAACCCGTGCATCTGCATCACCGTGAGAGTGTCTAAATGTGATGATGTTCACTGAGGTCACCAAGTGATGGTGCTCCACGAAAATCGTGATCATTCTCAACCATAAATCCAAAAGTCACAACATGGTCCATAACTATCACAGATGCGTAAATAAATCTTTAGTATAACTTCTTGTCTACTGGTTGGTTGTTCCTCCAGATCCAAAAGTTGAGAGTTCCTGCTGTCCATCAACACAGACACATCGTCAGGAACTCACCGGCGAAAGACACCCACAACCAATAAGGAATGAGAAGCTTGCCCGCCAAACGATCCACCTGGACTATCGTGTGAGAATGATGAAATCCTGATCATCAAAGACATTCGATTCGTACCTTGACGAACTCATGGGCCGTGTAGAGGATGCCGAGATTCAAGAGGGTGATGTCAATCATGGCCAGATCTGGTCTCCTCTTTACGAAGAAGAGGGGAGTCCAGGAGAAGTTCAGCACCAATTGTCCAAAGTATGCCAACATGGGCGCCGTCGTGAGAGCAGTGGTGAGAGGTAAATATCCAGTCAATCGGGCAAGAACACGGAAAGAAGCGTAGCCCATGGTGGCATACAGAGTAGTCCATGCAATTGGAAATGCAATGGGTGGGGGAGTCCAACTGAAGAAGTGGTCAGCGAAGAGAGAGGTTGTGTTACACCCACGAAGGCTTCTTCAAGTTCTTGTAATATGTGGCCAGAGCCTGTCTGGTGAACAGACCCGACGTCCATCCTCCCAGAATGGGGAGTCCGACTGAAGCCACGGCCAGAGGCCAGTTTACATTGTGTGCCATCGTCGTCTGATGTGATGTGAAAAACATTCGATCGAGGTCATCTCCCTTCTCTACAACGAGTGTTTGCTCCTTCGCGTCCGAACGCGTGTGAACATGAGGACACAGAACTCCCTCGTTGTTCCGGGTGAGGATAGAACCTGCGATCCTCAGTCTAAATCGAAACAGTCATAGCGCAGGACCTGCGTGTGGCGGAGAGCTACATACAGATCTTCGATTCTCTGCAGACATTGGACGCCGTCATAGAGCAGGTGGGATATCGAATGAATGTTATGAGATGGCTGACCTCACATCAGGTATTCGGTAGAATCAGCAAGAAGGTGGGGCGACATCATATCGTTGTCACTTTAGAATGGAATTGATTCACGTAGGTCAACGATGAGAAGACAAGATTGAATGCCATCACGAACCGATTGGCTGTCGCCGATGTGATTTGACTTCGTGTGTGACTTGCTCATTTTCAAAACAGGCGAAAGTGAAGCATGTGTCCACCAGCAACAAAGCGGTGACTGTCATGTCACCTGCTAAATATCCAGCTCCAGAGAACCTGCCTGGATTCAAACAGACTCTACCCGATACGCAGGTGTGAGATCCGCTGTCTTTATAGAAGAACATGACAAACGAATCTTTCAGGTGGTGGAGCCCATCCAAATCAGAGGCAAACAGACGGTCAAGTTATCCGAAGTTATTCATGTATGTATTCTTATCATCATTCCATCTCAGACATCATCATCAAGCATCCTGAGATGCATCTGTACTTTTCATACATCTCACCCTTCTTCCCACGTTCACGTCTGATCGATCTGAAGGCACCTGCTACATACATCGAGAATCCTGGCCACTGTCTCATCTACAACCAATTCTCACGATTCGAAGACGACTTTGGAGACGTAAGTCTTTGCTTCTATCCTTCCTCGTCACATCACCACATGACATCTACATCATCCCCGACTGAGATGTGTTTAGGAAGGTCTCGGAAGACTACCCAAGCACATTCCTTCTGTCAGCAGTCTCTTACTCTTCAACACAGACGAGAATCCATACAGAAGCTACGTCTCCGTTCTAGACAATCTCAGCAACATGAGTCATGCGAAGGAGAAGCAGGTGACTCCTCTCCCTCTCTCCTCTTCTAAACTCTCCAGGCCGAAGTCAAACAAGGTCTGGCCAGCGCTCCCACCACATTCAAAGCCGGAGACCAACTGGTGCGATTTTATTTCATTTTATTCTCCCTCCATCTTCTACCGCTCACAACGACAGCCGTCTGCAGCCCACGAAGACGTTACGTATCACCCTGGTATGGACAATTTCCCCACTCCCAGCAATCTACCTTCAGCTCTACCTCTTAGAGGTGTGGCCGAGACATCCTGGACACGTGAGTGGAAATCGAATGTAAGAGCTGTCACTGAATGAGTGACAGTCTCTGGCGCTGGATCCATAGCACCGTCCACGGCAACGGCAGGGTTGAGCCTTCCCAGTTTGGAACCGGAGGCCACGACAGTGACAGACTTACCTTCTATAGACAGCAGTGCACCTGCACCGAGTGTAGCGCCTGCAGCTGCACCGCCACCACCGCCCGCACCATCTGTAGCAGGTGACGTTTTGGCGGGAAAATGTATGGCTGATTGTAGAACAGCTCCGCCACCACCTCCACCTCCCTCTGCAGGACCTCCACCCCCACCACCACCTGCCCCAGGTACTTACGGTACGTCTACAACGTTGTAGATGAGTTGGATATTGATCTCAATCAGCGCCCAAAGATGCTCCCCCCCCTCCCCCTCCTTCCGACGACGGCGGCGGTGGCGGCGGTGAGACCCAAATCGAACGAATAAAACAGAATAAATTGACGCTCCACAGGTACTCGAAACGCCCTGCTAGACAGCATTCGCAATGCTGGACTGAAGTCTTTGAAACCATCGAAGGAGAGGAAGCAGAAGCCTCCTAGAAAAGGTGCTCCAAAGAAAGAGAACCCTGGATCCACATCCAGCGTGAGTCATCTGACGAGAGAAACGTATTCAACATTTGACAGATGGATTTATTTGCGGCCCTGAAGAACAGTTTGTCACAGATGAGGATGTCTATGAAGGAGAAGGAGAGGGGTGTCGGACACGATGATGAGTGAGTTGATGCGTTGATGCATCGACAGTAGAGCTGATGGAGATGTCAGTGATGGTCCTATCGCCATGCCTGATAAGGAATGGGATTGAAAAATAAAAATATCTTCACCCCTCTGTTTATATCTCGCCCTCTGATGTGCTACTCTCCATCACATCGTCCGCCCTATACAACCAATATCGCTCGAGATAATCTTCTATATCGGTCACCCCTATCGGTCACAGTCGATACATAGGTCACCCTCATCGTTCAGACATGAGACCAGCACGTGCCCGAAGGTGTTACCTCCTCGGCTTCTGTCAGCCTAGAACGGCTGCCGATTCGGGGCAATTCCGCGTTCCCATTCTGATCGCCTGAATCTGCTCCTCTCGATCTGTGGGATCCATTCTCTGGGCTCGATAGTCTCCAAACCATGTCCCGTCAACTTGATCAGTGGATTGAGGGACACCACCTCTTAACCGGGTGTCAAGGAGAGTTCAACATCTCCTCCTCTGCCCTACTATCGGCCAGCGGGGAACCGCCGTGTTTCTATCGTGTCGGCTTATTTTGACATCATCGCGATGAATGACGGCAAAATAAGATAGATCGGCGCAGCCGACAAATCTGGTCCAATTGGGCCCTATCGCGTTTTCAGAGAGGGTGGAATCATTCGTTTTCGAACACAAGAAACAGCAGCAGCAACAGCAGCAATGAAGACTACCTTCGCACTCCTTTGCCTCGTACTCGCAGTATCATCACAACTCCTTGGAGGATCTGGCAACGCCAACGTCGCCGGACGCGCGACTGTGAGCATACACGTCACGACATGTGATCTTCTAACATGCTGCGTTAGGTCGCCTCTCTCTTCCTCGCTCCCGGTGCTTCTGGCTCTGCTAATGCAACTCTGGCCAACAACCTCTTGATCGGTGGACTCGCTAATCTTCAGGCCGCCACCAACTTCGGTGCCTCTATCACCGTCACCAACTCTGGTTCCACCTCTGGATACTTCATCTTAGAGGTCGTCGCCATTGCAAATGCTCAGTACTCTGCTGGTTTCTCTGGTATTCTCTCTGGTGGTGCAGCTGCTACCACTGGTTTCGGCTACGCCAGTACTACCAATCTCACCGCCGGCTCATTCGCCGCCACCTTGACCATCAGCCCCCCAGCTGCTCAGCTGTCCGGTGGCCTCGCTTACCAGCTCTTCTTATACCAGAACTCTTCCTCTGGTCTTTCCGGATCTGGATCATCTTCCAACTCGAACGAGGGAGCTCTGTCTTACCAGACCAACGGTGCCAGCTACACCTACACTCTCCCCTCTGTACCATCTGCCACCTACCAATTCAGCGCTTACAACACGAGCTCCATCGCGTTCTACCCCTTCCCCGCCATCTATGGAGTTCTCGCCACGACTCAGGCTAACGTCGCCACCACCTTCCAGTACGGCGCCTCCGCCGCGTCTGCCCTCTACTTGACCATCAAGACCGATGCCGCCGCCACCATCAACACCACCTTCACCAACGTCGCTGCCATCAAGTCCGCCGCCTCTGCCACCTTCCTCAACGTGACCAACAAGGCTTACACCGATTTGAAGGCGTTCTACCGCTTCACCGTAAACGGTGCCAACACCCTCCGTGGTGATCTCATCTACTCGTTCAACCAGACTCTCGTCGCCGCTCTCAACGCTGAGGCCAAGGCATTCAAGTGGGCACAAGTCAACGCCGACGGGACCATCAACTTTTTGAACACGACTTTGACCAGCACCACCAACGCCGCCGGCCAGACCCTCTACAACGTCACCTCTCAACTCAACACCACCGCCAACGCCGCCGTTCAATACGCCGTCTACGTCGAGCAGAACGTGAGTGTAAAAATTCATTTTATTCGATTTTAATCTCTATCAGGTCGCGAACGGTGTCCAGAACAACGTCCAGCAGATTCTCAACAACGGTGTCTCCACCAACCAGACCTTCCTCCTCGGCACATTTTTCGTCGCCCCCGGAGCTTCCGTGAGCTCCGCTCAGTTCAACCTCCTCTTGCCTTACGCCACCGGCTACAGCGTCTCCCTCTTTGTCAACAACACTGGATCTGCCTCCGGTTACGTCAGCCTCTACTCTGCCTTCTTCGCTGGCGTCGGCTACTCGAACGGTATCTCTTCTGCCCTCTACGGCAACGGACAAGCTGGAGCCTCTTTCGGTTTCTACTTCCAATCCGATTTGACCAGCAACTTTTACGCCAACTTGACCATCACTCGCCCCACCTTGACCGTGTCAGCCAACGCTCAGCTCGGTCTCTTCTACGTCATCAACGGTACCGACGGATTCACCACCTACGGCTCTCAGTCCAACCAGTACGCCCAGACCGCTTCCATTCCGGGCTCCAACTCCAATGTCGTCATCTACTCCCTCGTGAACTCTCCCTCAGCTTACTACGTCCTCGGTCAGGTCGACACCAGCACCCCCGCTGTCATTCCCGCCCTCATTGGTCTTCAGACGGCCGTCTACGCCAACGCCAACGCGACGTACAACTACGCCAACGGCATCGCCCTCAACTTGGTCTCTCAGACGACTTCTCGTCTCAACTCCACCCTGTACACCACCGCAGACCTCGCCTCGCAGGTCAACGGTGCCGTTCAGACCAAGGTGAACGCAACCGTCAACGGCGTCAAGAAGACTCTCGTCTCTACCGGCTATTACGTCAAGTTCTTCCTCGAGGGAGCTCGCTCTTTCTCCGGTCACTTGATCTACAACTTGACTCAGGAGGCTGCCGCTCGCTTCAACACGACGTACAACCAGCTTCAGTGGGTTCAGATCGATGCCTCTGGATCGGCCACCGTTCTCGTCACCGGTGACGCCTCTTCCTCCGCTGGATCTTCTTCCTCGACTGGCTCGGCCGCCTCTGACACGACCGTTTCCTCTGATAATGCTTACGGTGTCTACTACGCCGCCCAGGCTGACAGCAGCGTCAACGGAGGAGGAGCCTCTGTTTCCGCCTCAGCCAATGGAAACGGTGGTTCCACCACCGGTGATGCCAAGGCTCTCTTTGCCTCGGTTCTCTTGATCGGTGCTGCCGTGGTCGCCGCGCTGTAAATTGTTCATATAAAGTTCATAGTTGATCACTCTGTCTTTGTTGATGTTCGGATGGACACGTGACGATGTGGTTAGAATTAAGATTGTAGTCTCTATCTTGCGCTCTCTCCTCTGTGGCGATCACGAGGCTTTGATGGAACCGATGGCAAATTGGATGACCGTCAACAGTTTCATCATGGTGGTCGCCCGTCCATGACGATGACGAAGAGCAATGCGATGGTGTTGACGTCTCATCTTTCACTTTTATTCGTTTGTGTCCAAGTGATGATCGTGTGGACGATCGTTTCAACCAGCGGCGATGACTTTTCTTTCCAAATCTAAAAGTTCATGAATCCCATCACACCCATTCTAAACAGAGTCAAGGTTCTAAAGACACAAAGGAATCAAATGAAAAGATACGAGTCGGTGATGATGAGCGAGTGTGTGCTGTGTCTAAAGCAGCCTGATGTCTTGTAGTATTCGACGGTGGGGCTGTCTGTCAATCTGGCGAAGGTGCTAAAGAGGACGGTCTGCTCCGTGTAAGGCCACATGCTGACGCTGTGATGATGTCATCGACGTGAGATTTCGCGTGGATCTCACTCTGGCGTACCAAAGTTGGCGAAGCATCGAGTTCGATAATTGACCCGGATTTCTCCAATCTTCTTTTGTACTGGATCGTGAAAGTCCAACATACTGAGAGAATAAATGAGATTTAAAATACATTTAAAGTTGCAGAGATGAGATCATCACTCACATCATCTTGTTGCGAATGTCGAATATTCTGAGCGTGCCGTCACCGTAGCCAAATAAAACAGTGTTGGGATCTACAAATGCGTGACAATAGAGGTCCTGATCGATGTCATCCATCATGCGATCGTGATGATGTTTCGCATGATGAGCTCACTCTCTTTAGGCTGTCGTATTTGATGCCCGGCGTCTCTTGTCTGATGTCGAAATAATGAAAGCTACCTGAATCAGTCGTACAACTCAGCATGACGTTATCTGGTCTCCGTCTCAATTTCATTGTCCCAAAAAATCACAATAAAACAGAGTAAAACATCACATCACAGCACGTCATAGAATCAAATAGAATAAAATACCTTGTGGGTTCCAGCTTACACTACCGATGATTTCACCAGGTATGTGATAGACGTTGTTGTTGCAGTCTGTTTGTCGTTTGTCCAAGGCCTCCATGACTTGATCGATGTCGGTGATGTACACCTTTCCCGCGTGAATTCGAATTTTGAATCGCGCGCCACTCACCGAACCGTCGTAACCGCAGGACGCAACGAGACCGATGTTCTTTGGGTTCGAGGCAGTCTCTCGGATCAAGTCTTTGTGGAAAGGAGGGATGATGGTCGCTGTCATCATGATGAGTCATCATGTCGTGATCATCATCATCGACAATGATGGACGTGGAAGATGATGAACTCACGTGGTCCCGTAAACTGTAGAGAATACGGATCGATGTGAGCGACAACCAATTTGTGTCCACAGGCGGCCAGCATGTGCGTATTAGACAACCACATCACATCTCTCACGTGCTGATGTCTAATCAGATCGGACACCATCTCATGTTCATCTTCACATGAGGCAGTTCGACGAGAGACGTGAGTTGGAATTGTTTCTCAGACTCCTGCAGGGTGACCAATAGAAGGAGATTGTTCCTCGTCTCACTCTGGTCTTCTGTTCCCACGATGATGAGGTTCGCATCGCCGGGCGAGACGGCTGGCCGAGATAGACCTTCTTCACCCGCTGACGCGGACATCACATTTCGAATCATGTGCGACGGATGGGGAACTCACTGCAAGAGAGGTTGGGATGGCTCAAGATGTTCGTCTGAAATGCAATGGGATTCTGTCGAAGAGGTTGTTGAGAGGAACCGTTGTTCGATCTCGTTGAAGATGGCTGCTCGGCCTGACCTCTCTGTTCGTATTCGTGTTCGATCTGTTGACTCCATGTGAGACGTTCGAATCGATTTGAATCGATGTGAATCGATGATTGTGAGCCGTTTTACCTTTGGAATTTCGAATGGAGGTTGTTGAGGTGTCGAACGGTTACCTGTAATACGTTGAATCTTCTACCATATCGTGTTTATCATGTCAGAATCTCACTGTGCAAATCGAGAAACTGATTCACATCGTAACCGCTCTCTGATTTGGGAAGAGGATGTGCTCTCTCTTGTGTATCTTCACCTTCACTGAAAATGTAAAGTCAAACCAACCGATTCAGAGGAGGCCACCATCCTCACCTGTTTGAGGAGTCATGTGACTCCTCCTCTTCATCTCCCTTCCCTCCTATCTCGCGATCAGATCGATTGCCACGAAGAAAGAAACTCCAACCACCCTGAAGACCTCCACCGTTTGTGGGAGACGAGTTCGGTTCCTCTTTCACGTTGCTCATGCTACCTGAATATTCCGACGGTTGTGTCAGCACCTTGTTGTGTCGATTTCTTGCTGTGAACTACGCCTCCCAAATAACCAATAAAATACCCATACATATACAACGCCTCACAACGACAGCTCCCATCAGATGACACGGTTTAGAGGTTGCAGAGGTCGAGCGTAACCTGTTCGAATGTGATGACAAGACGAACGGACACGGAGTGAATATAGTCAGTCGTCTTTATCTGTCGAGGCGCACATCGTGAGGGGCATCAGCCACAGCTCTACTCTGCTATCCATCTGTTGCTACCTCAGTATTAATAGTGAGATAGCAACACACCACCATATATCATTGTAGTGTCCCCGTTGCCTGGTTACTTCATACTTCTATGAAATCAACTCCTGGGATCCTGCTCATTGGTTGTTCAACTCTCTATCGCCACCCTCTATCACGTTCCTGAGGTGGACACGTGCAGCTGTTGTTGTTGATCACAAGTGAGCACGCTTGCGAAGCGGGACATTTTTCCGGAAGCACAAGGGAGTGGAGGAGAGAAAAGGCATCATCGGGAAGAGCTCCACGAACACAAGCGACTCGAATGGTGAGGGGCGTGATGGGTTTGAGGGTCTAATGAGTCTGCAGCTGTAGAGTCCCCTGCATTCAATGACATCCAGTATCAAATGGCTGTTGATTGCGGGAATGCTAGTTGCGGTCAATAGTCAATGTTCGTACAGTTATAATCCATCAAATACCACAAAGAGTTCTTCTGGTGATTGATTACGAAATGGAAGCATCTGATCTCTCGTAGAACTTTTCACCGCAGTCGCAAACTGCAGTTCACCATTGTTCACTCTGTATATAATTGGTAACATCACGATACATCAACGCATTTTGATTCCATCTCCATCCAATCAACGATGGACGTCTCTTTCTGTAGAGAACAACGGTACGAGTATGTTGGGCTCAGGAAGTAATTTGTATTACAATGGGTCACAAGCACTATCTTCACTGAACCTGAATGCATTGCAATTCATCAACCTCAACTCTACAGCTGTATCAATCGAGGCATTGAATATCACTGTAAACAATTGCAATTTTAGAGACACATCGTCATCAACAGGTTTGCATGTATCATGTCACTTCACGCCTCACAATCGCAATCAGGAAGTTTCATCACAGCAAACCGGGCGACAAACGTGTTCTTCAACAATACCATCTATTCGAATGTCCAATCGACACCCCTCTTCCAATCATCTAATGTCTTGTCCACCCTCACCATGGTCAACACCACGGCAGACAACTCTTTCGGCCCTCTCATCTCCTCTTCTGTCTCTCTCATCACGTTCAACTCTTCCACGTTCACCGGATGTTCCAATGTCATCTCCAATGCAACGAAATTTTCCTCATTCGAAGTCGATCAGTGCACATTTATGGACGGCGGGACCATTGGACAATTTAGAGGAGGAAACGAAATCAACATGCGGAGGTCCGTCTTCAGTGATCTCAATGGCCCCGATCCCATCATTCAAGTGAGTCGAGAAAACAGATTTGAGGTCTAAAACGCCCAGCTGGTGAAAAATCTCACTCGTCTGAGTCTATCCGGCTGCGTCTTCACCAACATCATCGCCGGCAACTCATCCATCATCACCATCTCATCACCCGTCGATCAGATCAGCGTAGAGAAGGTAAACCATTTCCATCGCCTCCGTTCACCTTCTTCAGGTCTATTTCGATCGATGCACGACGGGAGGTTCTATCTTCCTCATGACTTCGAGCTGCCTCTACATCATCGTCTCCCAGTCCCAATTTATCGGATTAAATGTCAATTCCATCGTCCGTCTACAATCAGCCTCGGCCTACGGTTTCACCTTCGAGAACAATCGAGTCTCAAATTGTTCCCTGGGAAGCTCGGCCGTATTTGGGAACATCCAATCCGTCACGACGACGACAGTCTACGTCCTCTTCTTCCCCAGCATCATCAACTGCACCTTCTACAACAACCGAGGTGGACTGTTTGATGTGAGTGGGAGCTATCTGGGTGGCATAGACATAGAAGGATGTTCTTTCGATATGAATCAAGGAGCGGGGCTGGTCACCGTGAGGAGTCCATCGGCAGGTGAAGTCGGAGTGGCGGGTTGTAGATTGACGGATTTAGGACTCAACCTGGTGGACAATGTGTTCACACGAAACGATGTGACGAATTATCTCGTGCAGTCTGTCAACATTCTCAGTGGTCTGACTGTACTGAGTCAACCATTGACCGACTGTTACTTTTCACAAAACAACGTACAGAGCGGTGATATTTATTTCATTTTATTCTTTATTCACGTCGGTAGGGCCGCTGTTCGATTTACCCCAATTGGACACCGTATTGAGCGTCTACAACTGCACTTTCATAGACAATAACGTAACATCGGCACTGTCTATCAACACGGTGGACGGTGGTGCAGTCAATGCAACTCTATCCTATTGGGACTCTGGATTATCTGCAAATCTGAAGGGAACCGGTGCTTCTTTCAATTTCACGTCGTGCGTCTTGGATTCTGGCTCTTCCTTCTACGCAGAGGTATGTTTATTTCGTTTTATTCTCCGTCTACAACGAGGTAGGTTCCCAGCGGAGCCATCCGGTTTTACAATTGTACGATTCGGAATTTTGGCGGGATTATTCAGGCGGGAAACAGTGTCACCGTCACGGCCTGCACCTTGAGCGGACTCTTCAACATGATCATAGCGGGTAGTCTACAGACTTTATCGTTCTACAACCAGCCAACGACCGTCCTACCTCAAGTGAGAGATTTCATCGAGATTTCATTCTCACAATCATAGTTGTACGTAGACACTTCTGGTCATCTGAGTGGCTTGTATTTTTCAAATTGCAACCTCTCTATGGAACTGTCAGACTTTGTCTCTCGTTACGATTTGAAATCGTTAGAGTTTTTATATTTGGCGGGAAATGATTTGGGCGGGAACTTGGACTGCCTGCGTGGATTGACCTCTATCATGGGGATAGACTTGTCGGGTGAGTGTAGACGAAGAATAAAATAGAATAAATCATCCAAGGAGACTGAGAGAGATACAGGTAATCGAATCGGTGGAGGCATACCTGATTTATCGAATTTAACTCAGATGTATTATTTTTCTGTGAAGGGTAATGCACTGAATGGCACAATCCCTGCATCCATAGGTGACAACCACTTCCATTCATTGTCGTTATGATATCACGAAAACTGACGTGAAATAGGAAACGTGAGCGGTCTGCAGTATCTAGACCTGAGGTGAATATTTATTTCGGATTTATTCTATTTGATTTCGATTTTAACGTTCTGCTCAGTGACAACTTCTTCTCCGGACGGTTACCAAAGTGAGACATCACTTGCGGCATCTCAACTGACCCCCTCCAGTCAAATGGGCAGCCTGACCTCCCTGCAGGAGCTCTTCCTGTCTAACAACTCCTTCTCTAACGTCGTCCCCGACTCATTGACCGATCTACACCTCCTTCGCTTCGATGCACACCTCAACAATTTCACCGGTATTTCATTTTTCATCGATTTTTCACATTTTCTCGTTGTAATGAGACGATTTCAATCGAATTAAACTTGATCAGGTATGAACAATCAATTGGGCCTCAATTGCAACTTGACGTTGAACCCGCTCGTGTGTCCCATCAGTGGTAACCTGGGCAACTGTGACGTCTCAGCTTGTACAGACGATCCCTACTATCTCTGTAGAACAGACGACGACTGTCTGACCATCTCAAACTTCACTGCTGCCGTGTCTTTCATCTTATCGGGTGATAGCACAGCACAGAGTAGCTCGTTCGGAAAATTAATCGGACTACTCCGAGCGGGAAACTTTCAGATGGACTCTTCCACGTGTACGAGCCTCATCAGCCTCCTCGGCAGCTTGGACACTTTTTCCCTGAACAACGTGAGATTTTGGCGGGAAAAAAGATTGACTCGTTGTAGATGGAAGCTCTGACGACACTGTGTGGAGAGAGGGATACGCTGATGGGGCTGCTGCAGAATCGCCAACCATCGGACACTCTGTCTCGGTTGATCGTGCAGAAGAATCAAACGAGCATGTTCATGACGTTTGCCAGACATTTCTCCGCCTTCTATTTAACTCTACAAAGTGAGTGTTTCACATCACGATGATGATCGCGATCAGATCCTGATGATCGATTCGATCGCGATGATGTTCGTGTCACGAACGTCACAAACTCAATATAGACGACTCACCGTGCGACAGACTCAACGGAGGGGTGTCAGTGTGGTGAAGGTGTCTGCCTGTGCACTGGGTACGGAAATGATCTCCTGGCTATATCTTTCTCTTCTTTCACCAACGGCTCGGTCGTATTCAACAATCGAGTCAACGGAACAGTTCTCACTTTTCTCACCAATTGGCTGTCGACAGAGATACAGTTCAATAACACAGAGTGAGATGAGAAGATGTCGTACAAGGCTGACACCTGGTTTTAGGCCTTACGGGACGTTGGTGGTCGTGGTGGATAACAATTGCAACATCAGTGTCACCGTTCCTGATACGATCGTGGACAGAGTCAATTACGGTGCGTGGATCATATTCTAACGTCACATCATCTTACATCATCATCATCATCATCACACATCAACATCTTAATCATCATCATGATCTCGCCTCCACGAACAAAACGAACCATCAACCACACCACTCTGAAATTCTAAACTCCACAGCCTACAACTGCCTCAAGTGGAGTGATGCCGATTCAAAGTGGACCCAAGACGGTTGCACACCGACCGCCAGCCAAGGCAAGCCGCTCGTCTGTCACTGCGACACCGGAGGCTCTCTCATCGCCGGTCGCATGAGGCTTCCCCTCATCAGAGGACAGACCTCTATAGAGTTTCCCATCCTACTGACGCTGGGGGCTGTGATGGCGGCCGTGGGGTTATTCATCTTAGCCCTCGGTGTCGTTGGTTTCATAGCCATTGTGAATCGAAGGAAATTGGAAGAGAGCATGGTGGATTTGAAGGTGGATTAGTGGAATCAAAGTGTGAAGAGAGATAAAGAATCGAATTGTTTTGAACGCCCGTTGTTTCTATGGTATACATCTATTCACGAACGGATGATAACATCGAAGCGAGGGCAGATGCTTGTTGTGGTCACAAGCAGGATAGATCTGCTGATGACAATTCGAATCATCGTAAGTGATGAACAAAATAGGCTGTAGACGGACAAGGGTGAGAAGATAAACATAACTATTCTTTATTTCATCGTAGCCAGTCGCATTTTCAGCCTCAGAAGAGCAGGACTGTGAGGGCGAGTACGGTGAAGGCACAGACCATGAGACCGTTTCCACCGTTCTTCAAGACGTGATCGCCGCTCGAAGGGGAAGTGGAAGTGGTGGCAGAGGACTGGATGAAGGTCTGTCGTTCCATCGAAACGGGGGCGATGGGAGCTGCGGTGGAGAATCTGATCTGGTCCACTAATACAGGTTTCTCATTGTACCAATGATCGAAGGTGAATCTGATAGACGAGATGTTGTTTCCACCCATGTCAGCCAGACTGAGTCTCACTGCTCGGCGTCAGGATAAACCGATCAATATCATGACAGAGATTTGAGTTGGTAGACAACTCACCGAAAGCCCAGCCATTCGAGTTGATGATAAAATCACTGCTCTTACTGGGTGCGATGTTGATCTATAATACATCAGAAACTGTATGAATATCTCGCACCTCACCAGACTCCTCACAGATGGTCCAGTGACATCTAATGATATGTTGAAGAAGTTGTAGTTGTGGTATGATGCCTGCGCTCGGATGTAAAACTCCAGAGATGTGTACTTGCTCGGTACAGTGATCGCTTGCTTGTCGTTACTCAGGAACACGGTGTTTCCCGAGGTCAGAAGCAGAGGCTTCGTCGTGCAAGCTCCCCTGGTATTCGCCACGAGATTGTTTCCTGCTGTGTTGTTGGGGCTGGAAAACGAGCCGTTGGTGAACACGTTCATGACGTCATAGGCAGGTATATCGCACGCAGATGGGCTGGAAGGTGGTACAAAGGCAGCCGTGGGATCATCCAGCTGGAAGATGCCGACCAGCAGCTGAGCGAGTCAGACCAGCTGGAGACATATGAAGTCACCTGTCTACCGTCTGCGATCGATCTGATCGACATCTGCAGGTTTCCATCGACGGCAGCTTGCCAAAAGGCACGGTTGATACGCATCATAGAGAAGAACGCAGTCTGTCCGATCACGTTATCGGCCAGAGTGAGTCCAGTGGAGCGATCTTCCCACGAAGCGTACAGATCTACAGATCCACCTGGGACGTTGTGCCAGATCTGGAATCCAACGGCGGGACCATCAATGAGACTGCTAGGGTAGAGTTGAAGGAAGACTTGGGACTCGGCAGCGGCTTGACCGGTTGGCGTCTGTACGTACTTGTCATCGTTGTGTATCTCATCGATGACCTCTCACCTTGAACTTGGCACGGTATTTATCGTAGCGAAGTACGTAAGGGATCGTGCTGGGCATGGGAGGTACGACGTAGGTTCCTGGAAGAGAACATTGATCGAGGGTGCAGTCGGATCTAACCTAATGGATCTTGAGACTGATAATCTATGACTCGTATTACCTGATAGAAATCCATGCCAGTCCCCCAGTAAGAGTAGCCTACTTTGGAATCGTTTCGATTAGGATAGTCCCAGAACGTCCAAAAGTCCTCGTTGACGAGGATGTACAAGTGCTGGTTCGTGTTGTTGTACCACATCGATCTGGGCGACAAGTCTTCCCAACGAGAAGCCAATGAAATGGTGACATCCCTGCTCCCATCAGTTTCACAATAGGGAACGTATCCACCTGTAAGTTACGTTGTAGTTTACACCTTGAGGCACTGGAATCGCGATGACGTTCCAGTCTCCCCTCTTTGCGTCTTGTATGGACAGATCGAGGTAAGGAATGGCTGCGACTCTTCTGCCGGTACCGTCGGTGAAGAAAGGGGACCAGTAGCCCAGAGAGGGTGTGGGTGCTTTTCCAACGGCTGATATCACAGTCACGAGGTGGACGTGAAACAAATCACTCACTGAATAAGTAAGGGCCGTCTGAGGCGCTGCCGAGAGGTCGGTAGCGAACGACCGCAAAAGGCCCTGCAGCTTCTTGATAGATCTGTGTGTCAGTGGAGATCCTAGGGTTCCGAACTGGCTGAGCGTACACGTTCTGCACTTCTTTAGAAACGGATGGTAGCCGAGTTCAGCTGGCTCACGGGAGGCATGTGCATGGCGATCATTCTTCCGTGGAATGATTTGAGGTAGTAACCATTGGATTCGGGTCTGGGTACTGCCCCTGGGAGGGTGCTGTACAGCGTCTGGTTTCCCGCCATCCAGCCTCCACCGGGTATGACGACACCGGATCCGTCGGCGTAACAGAGTCCGTTGGATACAGTGTTGTAAGAATAAAGACTGACGTCCGTGCCCGCTACCATGGGGTTCGCATTGATGAATTTGCAGTTGTAGCAGACTCCGTCGGGGTACGTGCCGAATTGTCCGGTGTTACTGTTGACGAAACCTCCCATCATCTTCTCGGCCGTAGTGGTGAAGTTGATGAACGTGCAGTTGATCAACATGGAACCACCACCGTTGTCATAGCTGCGGTACCCTCCCACGTAACTGGGTTTACCATCTGCTGATGGAATGGACCTAGATCTGTTGCCAACGGCCAATCCACTTGTCACTTTGTCAGCTCCCATTCGTGATCACGTGGTCTCACTAGTTGTCCGATTCTCCCACGAAAGTGACGTTATACAGAGTTTCGATGGAAGTACCAATCATGAGCTGTGCCGCGGCGTCGAGCATGACCGAATGGTTGTAAGATGCGTGGGGAATGAACAGAGCCCACAGGGCGGAACGTCTGCATTTGTAACCAAGATATCTCAGGAAGGCGTTGTCTCCACTCTATCGATTCGTCAGATGGAATGATTCGCAATTCATCATCTCACAGTTTTGTCAGAATTCCAGCCCACTTTCGTAGGGACGAGGTTGCCCTGATCATCTTGTCCGTCCTCGACTTGGATTCCGTCCTTGAAGCAAGAGTGTGCGACGTTGTCAGCGAAAGGTCCAATGAACGAGCCCACTCTGGGCATCATGTTGGGCCAGATCTTTCCACTGGTACCCAGGGGCCTATCAGGTGGAATGATCCAGTAACCGACGTGGGCTGAACTCGCGGCGTTGTTGATGAACGTGTTCTGAGGGTGAGCGATCCAGAACATGGAAGGCTGAACGTCGGAGGGAATGAGGGGAGGGTACATCAACTTGGCGTAGACACCGAGATTACCATCGAACGTGTTGTTCGTCTCGGATCCGTCTTCGCTGTGGAGTGTTACGATGTGAAGAGAAGAGTGAAGGACAACTCACAGGAAGTAGCAGTGACCGTACGTCTTGTAAGCAACGTTACGCTGGACTAAGACTCCGTTCGTTCCTGCATCTCGTCAGACACAACTCGTCGGCAGAGACTGTCACCGTGGATGGATATGCATCTCTGATAGTTGTCATGCAGAGACGAGTTGATGAGGGCAGCCGTGATGTCATAGACATCCAAACCCATGTGGAAGTGCACGGGATATCTACCCAGTATGCCCTGCTGTCCCATGCGAGTGAACTCGACTCCAGTGATCTGCAATATCTGTCCGTGACGTAAGAGTACGTGGCCACCGTAGAGCTCCGACTCTGACGTGTTGTCACCCTTCACAACGATGTTGCGGGTCAACAGTCTGTTGGATGTGAGCACGATGGAGGACGGACGATGACAGTCACCCCACTTCGGCCCTCTCATAGTTGATACCCCAATGCATCCACGACAGGGGTGTCTTCAGTGTCAGTGTCTTCCTGTCGGCTGAGATGGAAGAGATGACGGCTGTTTCACTCTGCTCTGGAGAGGGGACACCGTTCATGGGCGAAGTGTTGGGCAGCTTCGAGTCGAGCACCTGCCGCCTGTCACGAAAGAAAAGAGAGCGAGTGTGACTCACCTCAGAAAAGTCTGTCGAAGAGATGACGATGCTGTCACCAGTATTCCAGTACACAGGTGTGTCCAGCGTGAGGGTCGTGTCACCCTGCATGGCAGTCTTTGAGAGTCTACACCAGAGGGGACCGAGAGGATTGACATAGCCGTTCATCTGTAGAGAGCCGTTCTGTGCTACTGCGATACCCTTCGATCCGAATGCCACGTTTCCAAAGAAGGCTCCAGAGGTGGGGTCGGCACCGAGAGTGTCTGATCCTGCGTTGGCTCTTCTTCCGAAGAGGGTGATGGTCACCTGACTTGATGTCAGCACACGTAGGTGATGATTAGATGTGAGATGTAGATGATTAGATGTGGGGTGCAATAGATTGAAGTCAGATGTTCGAGATGAGATCGAGAGATGAAATCTTGATGAGATGTGATTGACTGAATGGATGACCTTGGCTGTGATGGGACAAGTAGCTGTGCCCACGATGAGAGAGCCGCCAGAGTAGACCACTATGCCTTGCGTCTGCAGTTCCATCTGCTTGTTGCTCACAAACAGAGTGCCTCTGACCTGGATGACACCCAACACCACCGAAGGGGCTACATCCAGCAAGACCTTTTGGCCGGCCGCGATGTTGACTGTAGCATTGACTGTGTTCCACGAGGCAACTGCGGCAGAGTCAAATGTGAACACGGAGTTGATCTACTGCGGATCACCTGTTGACCAGCGGGTGTACTGAGAAGTGTCTGGACACTGAGCTCGGACGCCGCAGCAGAACGCCATGAAGACGAACAACCAGAGCCGGTTGCTCATGTCTTGTGTGGAAGAGAATGGCCATTCCTTGTTGTCGCGGCGTGTGGCACGTTTGTGTCACTTTCTGTCGCCTAAGGACATCTTTTCGCTTCACGAAGCGAACACATCTCGTGCAGAAGAAGACCCTCTTCTGTGCGCGACACGGCGTCGCTCTTAGAACCACGGTTCGATAACGTGAAATGACTTCAATATTGTTGGGGTTTTTCCGGTGTCACGTGATCGGATACCGATTTACCCGTCAGTGGCGTCGCCTTGCAATGAGGTAAGAGAACTCCATCAAGACGAGAGAATGGCCATCAAGAGTCACTGCATCATCTTCTGATCGGAAACATACGTACCGAAGAAAAGGGAGATCATTCCTCTGAGACAATTTATTCACTATGTCGGTGAGGTTCTTGGCATCGTCCTCTATTTTCGTTGGTCTCTGGGCCGGTCTTCCTCTGGACATCAGATAACAGAGGAAAACGATATGTCTCATCTGAAGAATAGACAAAAAGGATGCGAGATGCTGGGATAGCTATGAGGCACAGAGATCAAGAGAAGCATCAGAGAGGAAGAAGATCGAGTCTCGTCTTTATTACATTCTGAAGACACCGTACTTCGAGTTGACCTCCGGTGATGCATTCATCGCCGCAGACAATCCCATGCCCAGCACTCTTCTCGTGTCAACCGGGTCGATGACGCCATCGTCCCACAATCTTCTCTCCATCAGTCTCTCATCATCGTCCATCAGATGTCGATGTAGATAAATATGTCTAAAATGAATAAAATGTACCTGGCAGAAGAGTAGTATGGAATTCCTTGGGCTTCGTATTCAGCCTCTATGCCGGATCTAAATTTGGCTTCGTCAGCTTCACTCCACTCTCTTCCCGTCTTGCCCAAACCATCACGCTTGACTTGTGCTAAGACGGAAGCCTGTTACGTGTCATTACGTACGTCTACAACCCGCCATCAACTCACGGCCTGAGCACCTCCCATGACGGAGATCCTGGGAAATGTGTGAATTCCGCAGAAATGTGGCGGGAAAACAAGATGAGGTTGTACGGATCTATAAATAGAAAGACATTCACCTTGCATTCGGCCACATCCACAAGAACCTGGGATCAAAAGCCCTACCACACATTCCATAATTTCCTGCGCCAAAGCTGCCACCGATGATCACAGTGAATTTAGGTACCTGACTCGTTTCAATTTCCCGCCAAAATCTTCCCCCTACCTTGGCACACGACACGGCGGTGACCATTTTCGCGCCATTTTTCGCGATACCACCGTTCTCGTACGATTTACCGACCATGAAGCCAGTGATGTTCTGGAGGAAGAGGAGGGGGATGCCTCTCTGGTTGCACAATTGGACAAAGTGAGCACCCTTGAGAGCGGATTCTGAGAAGAGGATACCGTTGTTGGCAACGATGCCGACGGGGTAGCCGTGGATGTGGGCGAAACCTGATGTCATCAGATATTGTATCGGTGGTTATTAATGATGTGATATGATGTGATGTGTGATGTGATTGATGTGATGTGTGATGTCATCACATCGCATTGATCGTACGTTGTAGATCGTAAATAAAACCATTTAAATCTCACCCGTAACGAGAGTAGTGCCGTACAATTGTTTGAACTCATCAAATCTAGATCCATCCACGATTCTCGCGATGATCTACAACGCTTGAGATATCTCCCACGACATCTCCCCTCACCTGTCTCACGTCGAAATTCTTCTTCTTGTCCGCCGGAATAATTCCGTACAATTCTTCCGGGTTGTACAGTGGTTCCTCACCATTTCCCATGACACACTGCGGCTCCTTCTTGATGTTTAAATTCCCAACGATTCTCCTGCAGATGGACAAGGCGTGTTCGTCATCTTGTGCGTAGTGATCACTGACACCACTCATTCTACAATGAACGTCTGCACCACCGAGGTCCTCGGCGGAGACCACCTGTGGGGATGTGAGTCGTCTACGATTGATTTCGAATTATTAAAGTGAGGTCGTGATGATGTCTAATGGGTTTGTCATCACGAGAGTTCGTGTGGTGGACGATCTATTGTGAGAAGAATTTGATGGATGACTGATTGTAGAAAGAAGAATGTGATGGATGATGATCATGATCATGATATGATGATCATGAGACATCGCGTGTGATCACCTCTCCGGTAGCAGCCTTGACTAGAGGAGGTCCACCCAAAAAGATCGTTCCCGTATTCTTCACGATGACACTCTCATCTGCCATGGCGGGCACGTAAGCTCCTCCCGCCGTACAACTTCCCATGACGACCGCGATCTACAACGAGTCACTCCCCCCTCTCTCCCACCCTCTCACCTGAGGTATCGACTGGGCCGACATGTTTGCCTGGTTGTAAAAGATCCTGCCGAAATGCTCCTTATCAGGAAAGACGGAATCTTGTCTGGGCAAATTGGCGCCACCAGAATCGACGAGGTAGACACAGGGGAGTTTGTTCTGTTGGGCGATTTCTTGAGCTCGCAGGTGTTTCTTCACGGTGATGGGGTAGTAGGTACCTCCTTTGACGGTGGCGTCGTTGCTGACGACCATGCATTCGGTTCTGCGTGATCGTCAGGTGATGAAGAGGTGTAAGGTGAGATGCGAAGATGAGATGTAGAACATGTGTTGGAGATGAAGATAACTGTAGAGAGGAATAATAAATGAAGAGAGAAGAGAGGAGAGATGATGATGGTCACCCGCTGACTCTGCCGATACCAGTGATGATACCTCCAGCCGACACATTGTCCTCGCCGTAGAGTTGGTATCCAGCCATCTGAGATAACTCTAAGAAGGGAGCTCTGATGAGGTGAGAATGAAGAAGAAAAAGAATGTGAAGTATTCACCCAGGATCCAACAATCGATTGACTCTCTCTCTTGGAAGTAATTTTCCTTTGGCGACGTGTCTCTCTCTTGTCTTTGCATCTCCTCCTGTTAGTGTATTAGAATATGACGTAGGTGATGGTCGGTGTCCTCGAGAGGATGACATAAGCAGATCGTGTATGAAAGAGGTCGAACGCACCTAATTTGACCGTTGCAATCTTCTCATACAGATCAGCTACCACCTTCTTCATCTCTTCGGTGTTCTGATTGAATTCGGGGGTGTTTCTACCGCTGTCACCCTCCAATACGTTCAACTTGGAGTCTGTAAAGTAACTCCTGAAGCCCATTCTCCTCGTGACGATCATATGATCACGAGTTACATGAGGGATCCTCTTCAGATGGTTTGCAGTGGGAACACCGCTCTTGGCGAGGCGAGACAACATGATGGGTCTCTTCCTTGTTTGTAAACCTTCTTTCAAACGTTGTCATTGCAATGAAACCCTCTACAACAGCCACATCGCCACTGGTGAATGATTGACAATCCATCATGAACACAAGCGGTCTGGGCTCCTCTCAGGGGCAATTTGCTGACCCACTGAGTATGTCGAGACGTACCAGTATGTCTGACAAGTTTTCATCGCTCGAAAATCTTCCACCAGTGAGTCGATCGAGTAGCGTCACAATCTGAACGTCACGAAGAGAGTGAAGAGTACCGCTGATGCAGTTCCGGCTACTTTAGAAGGACTCAAGATATTGATTGTGAGCATCACGTCGACATCGCTTGCCATCGCTCACGTCTTCGAACAGAATCAAGGCAGTTGGCGTTCTGTCGTCAAATTGGTCGATCGTCTGTTGATTGATGTCCCGCACCGTCACGATATGATACAGATTCGCCTGTGTCGCATCGTTGCCAACATGAAGCTTCGAATGCACAAAGCCGCACAGACTGAACTACTCGAGCTGGGAGATTTCGATAGCGCACCCAATCTCTTCGAAGATTATCCCGAACAATATGGGAATCTTAGAGGTTCCATGATCCCATTCACATTGAGAGTCTTACGAGCCGTATTACCTCTCCATCTCAAAGCGAGCACATCACTGGATCCCCTATATGAACTACTCACATTGTGCAAGACACAGATGGACAGCATGACTCAATACGAAGAAGGTGATCTCCATTCTATACTCCCAACTAACACTTTTCACATCCATCTTCATCTTCACATCACACATCCATCATCTCAACTGACATGATCCAACAGACATCAAGAAGAGAGACAACCGTTTGGCAAACTTGGAGGACAGTCTGACGCCTCTGAGCAGTCTATGTCCTCCCTTCCACTTCACATCGACTCCCATCGATGTCACCCAACTCGTCTACGACGACTACGACGGTGAGAATCAATTTTATTTTATTTTATTCTTCACCAGCCCACATCATCACAAACGTGACCCCCCTCAGTGACATTCTCTACATGGAACGAGAGAGAGAAAGGACTCACGCTGCTGATCGCCACTCGCATGATGATGGACAAGGAATATCCAACGGCGATCATCATGATGATGGAGCTGCTGAAGAAATATCCTGAAGACGTGACTTTGCTCTGCAGCTTGGGTAGGATCTATCTACAACTCGGCAACATCAGAGCTGCCACGGCCACCTTCAAGCAGGTGGGAGGGGTGGTGTCGCAAAAAATTGAGACGAGCAGGTCGAGAGCTTGATGGAGGCCCAGGGAGAACTGAATCGATCTACAACGATCCACATGAACAGAGGCTATCTCGCCCTCGCTTCTGATCAATTCACGACGGCAATCAATCACTTCCAACACGTGAGTTGATCACCGACATCATCAGTCTTGAGTTTCTGAATGAATAACAACCAACAAAATCTAATACATCTATCGCGTGTTCACATGGATGACATAATCGACATCATCATAGTCTCATCATGGCCACAGGTTCTAGACATAGACCCTCTCAACGTAGTTGCCGCCAACAACAAGTCCATATGCTACCTCTACACGTGCAACCTCGCCCAGGCCATCACTTCCATCGAAGATTTCATCCTGAAGAGGCCAGAAGTGAACGTGAATGAGACAATCGTCAGTAACTTGTGCACCCTCTACGACTTGAAGAGTGACAATTCTGCCGATAGAAAGAAGTCTGTCTTGTCCATGGTGGCGAAATATGCCGGAGACGATTTCGATTTCAGCGTGATCAAGTTGAACCCGACGTAATAAATGGGGTTACATTGTAAATCGAGTCGATCGAATGTGCGTGCCTTCTTTGAGTGATGTCTGTGTCATCTGTGCTCTGCTCCACATGCTGCTCCTGCTGTGTGTTCATGCCTAGAGACAATCGCATCGGGTGTTGTCTTTCACGTCATCCATTACCGAGTGGCGAACGTTACTTTAGATGTACGGTTTCACAATTTACCGATATGTGTCGTTCCAGAATGTAAGAGACGATGGTAATGTATGCGAAAACTGCAGAGAATGAAACACCTCGACTCGAATGTACAACTTTATCCTTTCGTGAGCGTTTCCACGCCACAGTCGACGGGTCGATCCGGGGGGCAATCATCGATGAGTCTCAGCAATCGAATCGATGCTGTATCGAACGATTTGAAGATGGACGCAAGCTACATCACCGATCTTCTTGGTGAATGGGAAAGCGTCATGTCTGTTCCATATACCTGTCTCTGCGTCATTCTCTCTTCTCGATCAAATTATCTCTCACCTTGTTGATGCCCTCCAGTCGCGCCAAACTGATAGAAAGAAGTCTGTCTTGTCCATGGTGGCGAAATACGCCGGAGACGATTTCGATTTCAGATGAGCATCTTATCTTCATTGACGATGAGAGACAGTACACCATCTTCCGTCGTGTTTAAGATCTTCGTGATGCTGAAGATGATTCATTCGAACGAACGATTCGGTTGGAAATAAGGATGGAGTCTACCTTGTGGTGGTGAAAGAACTATACATTCCGGTTAAGACCTTCCCCGCGTCATCACAAACTGCGTAAGACACAGAATAAGAGTTGACCACATCGCCCCTTCTACCCGGCGTCTGCAAGATGTCCGAAACTTGGAAGGATTGATTGCAAGATGCATCATTACCGATGAAGATGTCAAAGTGCTGGCCCTTGATCTGTTTCGTATCTGAAACCATGACCACACGATTGAACAGAAAAGTATCTGAATCGAAATGTAAGCGAGCAGAAGCCGTTCGTCAACCATATCGGAGCACGACTGTGTCATTGTCTGCAGGATAAGTGGTGGCGAAAACACACCATCGTACTCTCGAATGACAACTCACGCCCTACACCCCAGGAGGTGGAGGCCAGTTTTCCGTCGGAGCAGACTCCCAACCTGATTGAGTGAGTGCATGATGTTGATCGCATCGTCTCACCTGCAGTACGGCCGATTGTGCGATGTCCATCCAGAACATATAGTTATCAGGGAGAGGTACTGGATATGATCCGTTGAGATGAAGGGGCTGGAATCGAAAGGATGTGTAAGCGGTGGACACTGAAGTCGTCAAACTTTCGATCGTGATGATAATATAATGTGTTTCATTATGAAGCATCGATACATTTCGCTCACTCGTTTTCAGCAAGTCCGAGCTCTGACTCAATAAGCTGACCACGGCGACGTTCGTCAAGAGAATGTTTGTATTCGCACGATCGTTCAAGCCATCGAGTATCAAACGCCGCTGACTGACCACTGAGAGGGGAGCTATAATGGCGGTCACGCTGATGACGAGCCCCAGAGTCATGGCGATGTAAATGGACCGTATGGACACCAGGGACGACAGTCTGTCTTTCCACCTCTTGCCTCTGTAATGTGATCCGAAGCTGACGGCCGAGCTGAAAGTAGAAGATATCTCTATGGGCGACACGCTGTGAGCTGAGCTCTCGGGCTCACGACTTTCGATAGGTGGACCATGCTCGCAGGTCCGTGAAGAAATGGTAGAAAGAGCACGCAAACCCCAGCTTAAAGTGCGTCAGATTCAACCGTGGTAGCTAGCCTAATATGACTACATCACGGCAGCTTCAGACCGAACAGAATCCTGAGAGAAAAAACAGGAAAATACCTGAAGACACAGTCCTAAGGATTACCAATCATCCATCTGGCGATTGTCGACCTCGCTGTGCGTTGAATAGACAGAAAGAGTCATGTTATTTCATCGACGCGTCGAATCGTTAGAAACGATGAGTAAATCGTCCAACTATGCATAGATTCATATCGAGTGATCACCACAGGAAGGAATGGCTTCGTCGAACCTTCTCGGTCAGACTCTCATCGAATGCGATCGAATTAATAATCGCATCATCATTCGTCCATCACGTTGTAGAAGAGGAGGCCTCCTCATGTCTTACATCGCACATCCCACGACGCATGAGCCAACGTACATGGTCTTTTGGAGTTGGTAGCCTCCTGTCTTCACTCTCCTTCTCCTCCACATCCAACTCAGATCTTCTCAACAGTCCAACTGAAGGAAGAGAGAGACGGACCTCCATTTCAGCGCCATCGCCTTCAGGCCTTCGCGTTAGAGCTTCTTTAAATGCCGAGAATTTCTTCCCCGGTTCAACTCTATCGTGTCGAGTGAATATCACGCATCTGTCTCCCTCTATAGCGAAGAAAGAACACGACCTTGGAGACGCAGAACCCTCACACGAGACGACAGAACTTGTCGAGGATGGAATCGGATGGATATGTGCCTGCGTGATGGGAGTTATGACGTGGGATCCCAGTCTGGTCAAATACGAAGCACCTTCAGATCCATCAGAGCCAGTCAAATTCATGCACGACCCTCGATTCAACTTCCATCCCGATAAATTACCACCCTCTCTGTTGCCCATCATCGATCCTCTCAATGCATTGGGTGAGACATACGATTTTAGCATATCATCCCATCGCTATTCTATTAATGTCGTGATGGACATGATATGACGTAGATGATTGACTTTGTGATAGGAAGCAACGAAGAGGTCATCTTCAAGACACCTGTATACTTTATCACCGGCTGTGTCACCATGGATTCTCACAGTCAACGCGAATGTGATCTCATCTCCACGCCATCCACATCTGACGACATCACCAGACGAATTTCAATGCAAACTACCCTACAACTTACCACCGACATTCAAAGGATCTGGCATCCGATATCGCTACACACTGACCTTATCTATTCAACCTCTCAGAGAGACAAATACGACCAAGGTTGCCTCCCTCACCATACCTTTTCGCATCGTGAATCCTTCCAGCTGTGAGTATACAACGTTGTAGATGGTGATTAAACGTGAGAAATAGCTTCGAAGGAGACGGGTTTACCGAGGGGGTTGAACAGTGGACACGATTATGATTTGAACAGCAGAGAACTAGAAACGACAAAGACACTGAGTGGTCTGAAGCAGCAGCAACAGCTGACGAACGGGAGGAGACAGAATATAGATCAGGTGAAAAGATGAAGAAGTCATGTCATCATGCGATCGTCTCGATCGTCATCTGATCAGACGTAGTTTTCAGAGGCAAATCATCTCTTGTTGTTATCCCAACACGATTTCACCCACAGTTTGAAACGTAACGCACAATTGTTCGAGGAGAACTCTCGGCCGGTGAGGAAAAAAGAAAAAAAGAGCGTGGGGATTGAAGAGAAGCCAGGTGAATATGACGGTGAAGAAGGGAGGCCATCAGATTGTAAAGTTGACCATCAACCGAACCGTCTTGTCTTTGGGTGACGTCATCAAAGGAATTTTAGATTTCTCATCGTGCAGCGAGAAGACCAGATGTTATCAGGTGAATCTCCATCAAAAGAGAGAGAAATCACAATTCATCTCGTTTATCCAATCTGTTCAGAAAAACTTTCTTCCAAACAAACTTTCTGCCAAAAAAAATGAAAAAAAAAGATGACGAGGGCAGGTATCGATCCGTTTAGAAATGGAAGAGAGCATCTGTGCAGAGAGGGTGAATTCGACGAGAGCTGGTAAGGCGATGACGAGGGTTGCGGCGGAGCATCATCAGATGCTGCGGAATCACAGGAACTCCTCTTTCAGCTTTCAGATCCCTTCTGATGGTACACAAGAGATGCTGACAGACATGGGTGAGCACATCATCACATCATCACATCACATCATCCATGACACTTTCATCCTTTCACGTTTCATCGTTGGCGATCATCATGATGACAATGATCTTGACCATGATGAAATAAGAACTGAAAGAAGAGACAGTGAACGTTCGATGGCGCTTGAATTTCGAGTTCATCACTGGAAACGCAAAAACAACGACAGACGAAGGAATACTGTTAACGACACACGCAACGGTTCAATCTCTCAATTGGTTGCTGCCACTGCGAATCATCGTGGCTTCGTTACCCCCGGAGTCCATCTACAACCTGCCCGTTGTCATCTTCTGTTAGATAAATTGTTCGTACGATGTGATGTCCCGTTACGATGTCATCCAGTGAATAACAAGTGACTCGCTTACACTGTCGACATTCTTTATCTGTGCCGTTGATTCTGATTCATGTACAGACTCGGCGTGGCTATACTGTAGCTGGGCGTCGCTATGCTCGGTTTATCACTGTTCGCTCCATTCGTTGTCGTCACGTTAGAAGTGGTTGCAGTCTGTGCGCTCTTGCTGTGGGGCAAGTGACCGTTCGGTTGGGTCATGATGTGAGGCGGTATCGATTGTGAATTCGAGAGAGTGTGGTGGTGACTCATGCCAGGTGGTAGCTGAGACATGGCAGGATGGATGGTCATCGGGTAGACGTAAGGGTGGGGTGCCATTTGGTAAGCCAGAGAGTAAGCGGCTCTGAGAGGATCTGTATTCATCAGCAGCTGCATCAGCGACGATGATGGGGTGCGGGGGAATTAAAATGAAATAAAACCTACCGTTCATGGCGTAATATGATTCGACCATCACATTAGAGTCACTCATGGGCCTCATGTAGGCTGTTTCCATTCGGCCGAGGACGTTCCTTATGAAGTTGGCGGCGAAGGGAAGATTATCGTATGGGATCTTTTCAAACTCTCGGTTCATGTTTTCCATCCATCTCTTGGCATCAAACTCTTCCTGATGGATTGTCAGATGTGTGATGTCATTCGATCGAGAAGGGCAATGTGATGATTGATATGATGAGACGAACCGATCGACGATGGAAACTCGTGCTTCACCTTCTGCGGTGGTGGTTGACTCTCTGTCTTTATCGTTGCAGCAGGTGGTGGAGAAGGAGAGACCCCCGTGGGTGATGGGGGAGAAGATTCCTCATCGCTGCTGGCGGCTGGCATGTCTTTCGCTGAATCCCAAAATGTCCTGGCCACTTTTGTATGAAGCTTTCTTCGCACCTGTTCCATCACATGTCAGAGATTGTCTATGATCGAGAGGTGGACTCACATCGGCCGCAGAGGGGTCTTGAAACTGTCTCATCTTGACGCTGAGACGAAACGGGCTCGAGAGGCCTGCCGCAAGACAGACACCTCCATCGTAGAGGGTGATGAGAGTGGAGAATTCTGCATAGCGGAGGGAGATGTTCTTAACGTCTCCTCGGGATGGAAACTGAATCGGTTAATGATTATCGGTGGCGATTG